>RAHM01000701.1:0-19457 GCA_003713295.1 Parotia lawesii
TCTCATCTATCTGTTACTGGAAGTTTTCACTGTCTAAAGTCCAGCTAAGAACCACTGTAAGATGCTTCCCCTGAGTATGAACTCTGTCTCTCCTGTGCAGGTTCACAAAGGGTAAGAAGAAGTCCAGAGAAGCTCAAATATTGGAAGCTCTTAGGTTTTACCTTATTTCTGTCTCTACATTTTGACAACCTGAATTTGAAAAAAATTATACTGGCCCAAGAGGTAAAAAATCTTGCTGTGAAGACATCAAGGGGTGAAGAGCTGTTATCTCTTCAAATCTTTGTTTCCACCAGGAGGTTTCTATTGTGCATATATATAAATATATGCACGTATATATACAAATATATATACAGGCACACAGCATGTGTTCTTTTTAAAAAAACTCAGCCTCTAGCATTAGGTGGTATATTCTTCAGCACTTGAATGTTTTAGCATTACAAAGGCATTCCTCAGTGGCAAACTGAGCTCTTTAAGTGTCAAAATAGGAGGCAGTTTCTTCTATCACGCAATAATTTTATCTTTTTTTTTTTTTTTTGTATTCTTTCCTAGTTTTGTTTTTATCAATTCTATAAAAAGAAGAAAGATTACCTCCTGGTCCTGATTCAGTTTTCCATTGTTTTTTTTATGATTGCACTATACATTTGAATCCCAAAGGTACTGTGCAAACTCATTCTGAATTGACCAGTAAACATAAAAAATCATTTTCCTTGTAGCTGTTTTCCAAAGTGTCACAGGTGAGACAAAGTAAGCCACAACTTGAAGTGGGCCTGAATGCTGGCATTCATTTAAAAATCAACAAGATTAAAGCTTTTTATACATTCTAGGTAGTCCTGAAAGAAGGAGGGAGTTGGACTTGGTGATTCATATGGGTCCTTTCCAAGTTGAGATATGCTATGATTTCATTAATTATTTCATATGTTCGCTTGTTCCCTCCCACAGCACTGTGCTCGTAGTGCTGGACTTTGCAAGTTGATCACTGTTGGTCTGGCAAGGTCAGGCAGAAAATTTTATTGGTTCCTGCTGTGCAGCTGCTCAGAGTTACTTATTTGAGGTGTTATTGGCTAAAATCTCTGGGCATCCCCAGCATTTGATTCCATACCTCTCCACGACTCTTCCTCCAGCTGGCATCTTTCCCTTTCATGGCTTTCTAAGATCACCTCTTCTCTTCAAAAACCTCTTCACTACCTTTTCAGCATTGTCTCTTCCTTTCGGACTCCCAAGTCCCTAAGTTTAAATAGAAAATATTTTGCATAAGGAAATGTCTGATCAGTCTCATAGTTAATCAGAAGTTCTGTCTCTTTGTTGGATAGTTCAAAAGTTTGGTTTTGGACATTCATGACATTACACAGACACCCAACTATATGCTGCCTGCTGGCACTCACATTTCAGCTATTTTTATAACTACCAAAGGCAGCAGTGTCTATACTGATCATGCAATGTGCATGGCTAGTGTTCCTATCAGGTATGCAAATTTGCTATTAGTTGCCTTTAAATTTCATGTTGTCTAAATAAGTTTTTCCCAAAGCTATTGGATTCACTTTATGTGATCAGTCTCACCTACTTTTAGTCGTTTAAAAAGAGTTTCAGTCTGAAACTGGACTTTCTATGTGTCCATTCGTAAACCATGTGCCTAAGCAGCCTTGATCATTTATAAACATCTAGTTAATGAAGTTACTGGAAACCAGAAAAATATTCTCTCACACTGCTGTTGACACCTTCACTGGGGCAGCTGAATTTGCTCTAGAACATCATGTCTCTGTTGATTATATCTTCATCCACCATAATGAGAGCCTAGACAGCTTTTATGCTTTTGGACAAGCTGAATTTTGTCTGGCACGTTAATTTAGGTTGACATTAAATTACTTGAATCAAATCCTGTCCCACCAGCCTAGTCTATGTTTATTATATCTTGTCCTTCTCTAGTCTGGATAGGAAGAGGTGCCTCCAGAGAGTGATTCATTCTGCTTGCTTGAGGATAAGGACAGCATTCTCTCTCCTTTTCTTCTAATTGCAGAGAATCTAAAATAATTATCTGAAGCTATACAGTAAATCCTTAGATAATTAAAATTAGGTAAGAAAAGCACAGTCCTCTCCATTATTTACAGAGTTCTTATTTTTTTATTATTATCAACTTAGCTGGCCATGATTTACATATATATGTGTACGTATATTTCTATATATTTGAGATTCATTATTTCCAATATGTGTTTTTGTTCTTATTCAGACAGTTTTAGCTTCTAATAAAAAATTGTAATTATAGGCAGACAGGTAGGTTACATAGAAGATTTCCTAATGCAAAGAGACTTATCCTGCAGGTTATTTATACTCTTGAAAAGTATAGTTTGCCCATGGGGATTTTATCAGGGAATCTGCAAAATTACAGTTCAAATCCATAGCTGTTTTTACATCTTGTATGGTATCCTGGTACTAGAAGCCATGTGGCTTGTAATTCATAGGACTGGGGAAATTTATGCTTGATAGTGTCCCTCATATAAATCCTCCATTACATGGAACAAAATTGCAGTAATTATGACAATTTTTGTTTGTTCTGGTTTTGTTTTCAAGGCTGATGAATAAGGATATTAAGTTTGATGCTTTTTACTATATCCCTTTCCTCAATAGGCTACCCAGTGGACAACCTTATTATTTAGAGCAACTGTCATAATAAAGCAGGATATAGATAAGAAATAAAACCAAATAGAAAATAGTCAAAGAAGATGCACAATAGTCCTTAAATAGGCACTTCTAAAATGTGAGAGTTTATGTCTTTAAACTCAGATTGAAATTTAGTTTGACTGCTGTTCTTACAGGAGTAAGCAATGTCATCTTAGTTTCTGCTTCAGATTTGTCTAGGACTCCAAGTTGACATATTTCATTTTAATTAGGTATTCTATATCTGCTCTTCTTTCTTAAAGAAACATCAGTCCTCTACGTACCCAGACAACCTCTTCAGGTTACCTTGAGGTCAGTACCATAAGTACAGCAAGGGAAGAGCTGCGACCTACATACAGAGTGGGCTTGCTGCTGACAGCACTGCAAGCAAAACTGAATACTGCAAAACTGAATCATGTTGTTCCAGAGATGAGGATCCAGCGATGAGCTGGGCCTTCCTCCCACACAGGCTAAAGAGGAAGAGTGATACATAACTGGGGGAGGAATAGGGCTGAGGGAAGAAGAAAGGTCCTGGAGAGGCTTAGTTCTTTCTTTTGGAGGGCAAATTGAGACAGTTGGAGATGGAATATTTCTGTGGGATGCCACCAATTCTTATCCCTGCTCTGAACAGCAGCAGTTAACCTCATCTTAGTCATACTGCAGCCCTATTTTTTTTGGTGTACACCATAACCAGGTGACTGTTAACTCCACGTGTGTCTGGAGCTGGCTCTATAAATGTCTGCATAGTGAGCAGCTATCATGAGGACTATCCATCTTACATATCACAAGAAAAATGCTATCTTTTTTTCTTAACTTCATTTGTTCAATGCCACGTTGTACAGTAAGAATGAAAAGTTAAAGCAAAATATTTCCTGAGGAGACAATAATCTTACTTTGCTATTACGTTCTAGTTAGGATGAAAAAAGTATTTTTGGTTTTCCTTGTCTGTAACTTTCTAAGCAGCCTATAACTGAAATTGAAACCCAAAGTCAAAAATCAATTTGCTGTTTTGTAAAATAATTTCTAGAATAAAAAATTAAGAAAGCTATTAAGTGTTTTTAAGAAATTAAATATTCAGAAATACAGAATTATGATTGGTCTTTTAAAATTATCCAGTCTATAGCAAGCAAACCCTTAAATAACATTGACTAGTGAAGAAGAAAAAAGATTATGCCGTGAATCTAAAGAATATAATACACTTTCAGGATTAGATATCAAATGGAGATTGAGAAACAAAGGACATAATCTGAACCAGGAAGAGATCATGCTTTTAAAATAAAGTCAAAAATGAAAAATTTTTACCCTGGAGAAATTTCAAGTAGTGGAGCAGGTTGCCAAAAGAGGTTTTGGCATCTGTACCTTTGCATTAGGGATGAAACCTGGAACAACCTGGTCTGATCTCATAGATGGCATGGTGCAATGCATTCAAATCTCCAACGAACACAGAGTTGGAAGAGGAGACTCTTTGCTTATTTTTCTTGGTAGTTTTCAATGTTTCTGCCCAAAGGACCTGAGATAAAATAGAATGTAATCCAGATTTTCCAAATACAAATAAGGATAGATTCCACCACTTTTTATGTGTTCTAGAGGAGATGGAGTAGTTTCCTGGAGTTCCAGGAAATTCATTGTATATATTAAATACATAGAAACCACCTCTACTTCGTTAAAATCCCTGTGCTATAAAAGCAGAGACTGGGAAAATGTCAGAGGAAAGTACCCTGTGTGCTTGCTTCGTATTTATACTCAGCATGAGTATGCCTCAGAAATTTTGGTGTCAGGATAGACCTTTAGTCTGAATCAAGCCATTCTGATAATCATGTTATAAGTTATGAGTGGTGATCCTGAAGAAATCTCAGCAACACACAGGCTGAAAAACACAGGTAGGAAGGGTCCTGTGGTTCAACATTAATCCTCTTTGAGCTTGTTTATTTTCATTATGAATATATTATGTACAGAATCCAGATCAGAGTATTCAGCATTCCCAGGTTGATTATTTGAAATCCCAAACTGAACACATACTTTTCCAATTTCTAATATATTTGGATTTAATTAAGTGTAGTAAATTAAAACTAAGCAAACCCTGTGGCATGTAGGGGTATCACAGTTAAACTTCATTTGCAAAAAAAGGCTGTGAGGTAGGGAAAGAAAGAAAGAAAATTAAAAGGCAACCCTCTAAAACAAAGGGTGTATTAAACATTTGCTGTTCTGGTTTTAGCTTGGCAGCTGCTAAGAGAAAAAACTTCAGCCAAAGAGAAAAGGTTGTTACATCCTCCAGCACTAATACTCTAAGTATAAACTGTAGTGTTCAGATAACATTGGATTATTGGGATTGTGATGGTTCACAAGTTGGTTATTATGACAGCAGAATAAAGGAAAAAGAGATTTTCAGCACAGAATGTACAAATGGTAAAGAGAACTGCAGAATTAGTTTTGCATTAATGAGACAACTTCTCCAAAGCTAACAGGGCAGACTGTTGAAGCTAGGTTTATATTAGATATGTCAACTAACTTTTATCTGTGAAGATGCTACAGGGCATAAACAAAGCTTTCTTTTTAAGAGATACTGCTTTCAATTCTTTCTAATATACACTGATTTTGATTCAAAAAATCGTTATTTTATTTGTGATATATTTTGCATATTACTTGGGAACAATTTTAATGAGGCTCGTGGGCCTATTTTAAGGCATCAGCAGGCAGCTGGTTTTCAGTTCTGCAATGCAGAAATCCAGACAGCAATGGACTCAATAGTATAATAGTCTCTGACTAATTTAAAGAAACCCTATCAGCAAGATATGTACAGTTCAGCCCTTCAAGAGAACGCTTTTTTGGGTTGGTGGGTGTTTTTTTTTTTTACGTTGTGTTTTTTTGTTGTTTTTGGTTTGGTTTGGTTTGGTTTGTTTGTTTGTTTTATTGTTTGATTTTTTTTTTTCAAATATACCTCTGAAGTATATACGAAATAATAAACAGTAGAGACTTGTTTATTGATGATGTCTCTTTATACTTCACTATGGAGACTTGTAGACTCTTCAGGCTGGAAATGTAGACCAGAATTTTGCTCTGACACTTGTATCCCAAACACAGACTGTACATAGTTTTCTATTCAGGTATCATACCCAAATGCCTATAATTTTCAGCAGCTTTAAGCATGTGTTGACTATGTTGAATGTACTTCCTTTATAGATGTAGTTTCATTAAATTCTGCTAGTTGCCTTAAACCTTGGATTGTTAGATATTTTTCTTTCAGGAATTGACTACTTTCCCAGAAAGAAAAGATGCTCTGGACTAAAATGGAATACTGAAGAAGAACAAATCATCTGACTATGCCACACACCTGGATAATCTGCAAATAATACTAGAAATAGACATGGTCCTGGATATCACATCTTGTACCCGTCTCCAAGAAAGACGTTAGGGGCTGTTTGAGTTCTGGGGACTTGCAGATCATCTCCGTAGTGGTTGATATTATGGAATAGGATTAAGAGCTTCCTTAAATGGAACTGAATATGTGAGTTAATCTCTGTTAACTTTTTCTGTCTTAAAATTGCATGCCTAGACTAAGGTTGTTACCTGTGTTTCATAGACAACTGCGAACTCCTGTATCTCTGAGCATGTCTTGTAAAAGGTCTAGTGAAAGCTGTCCCTGTCCACAGCAGGGAAGTTGGAACTAGATGGTCTTTAAAGTTCCTTCCAACCCAGGCCAGTCTATAATTCCGTGACCTGTTGTCTATGAAACGATGAGGGGACTTTAAAAGCATGAACCAGGGTTTTTCAAGAGAGGTAGGATGAACTGCTATGTACAAGTTCCATCTCCAAAGCAGCCAGATGAAATGTATCTTAAACCAGACACCCAATTTTTTAGGTGGTTAAAGCTGAATTAAGTGAGTCTGGCTGTTAGGTTCCTTATTCTCTGAGGAACTTTTGACAATTCTGATGAATATATGAAAGGCTTTAAGGAATTCCATTGTATTTTGTAGTTTGTCTAATGAGGACATCCACTTGAGGTTAAAATAAAAGTTTTTCATGCTGTTTAGGAAGACTGAAGTATGTTTTAGTGTGTTAAGCAGGGACTGGGAACTGAGTGGAGTTGTTTGGGTTTTTTTTAAATCATATAATACTTCTTAGACCAGAGGGACTGAACACCACTATGCAAATAGTATCTTAGTTGAGAAGCTAAGCCCCCCTCCAGAGCCTTATCCTGTCTAAGGAGCTGATTCCAGTCAGACCAATTCTGCTGTTAATCTTAGGGTATGACTGCTCATAAACCTGTGCAGTTAAACTCAAAGTATCATACTCTATATCTTCACAAACTCGAATGTCAATTTGCAAATTACGTGTATAAATTCTGCACCTGCTGACCAATGCATACTGTGCTTATTACACATCCAGTTAATCAAAAGGAGGCAAGGATTATCCTGGGGTGTCATCATCTTTGAACTTGGAAATTCAGAGACAGATTTTGTTGAATATATTGTAGTGGGTTTACCCTGTGTGGGTGCCAGGCATCCACCAAAGCCTCTCCACTCCCCTCCACAGCTGGACAGGGAAGAGAAAATATAATGAAGGGTTCATGGGCTGAGATAAGGACAGGGAGAGATCACTCACCAAATACTGTCACAGGCGAAAAAAAGGCTCTAATTAGAGATATGAATTGAATTTATTACTAGCAAAATCAGAGCAGGGTAATGAGAAGTAAAATAAGACCTTAAAAAATCCACCTTCCCCCACCCCTCCCTCCTTCCCAGCTCTACGTCCTACCCCAGTGGGGCAAGGAGACACAGAATGGGGGCCATGGTCAGTTCATCACCCATGGTTTCTCCTGATGCTCAGAGAGGGGAGTTGTTCCCCTGCTGCACCGTGGGTTCCCTCCCACAGGAGATAGTTCTGCATGGACTTCCCCAGTGTCAGTCCATCCCATGGGCAACAGTCCTCCCCAAACTGCTGCAGCGTGGGTCACTCTTCCATGGGGTGGAGTCCTTCAAGAACAGGCTGCTCCAGCATGGGAGCAGGGCACCTCTCTCCACAGGTCTCCCATGGGCTCACAGCCTCCTCTGAGGCATCCGCCTGCCCCAGCCTGGGTCTCCTCCACAGGCTGCAGGTGAATCTCTGCATCCCCGTGGATCTCCATGGGCTGCGGAGGCCCAGCTGCTTCACCATGGTCTTCACCACAGCCTGCAGGGGAATCTCTGCTTCAGCACCCAGATCATCTCCTGTCTGTCCCTCTGCACTGACCTTGTTTTCTGCAGAGCTGTTTCTCTCACATGTTCTCACCCCACTCTTCTCTGGTCACAGTTACAACAGCACAACAACCTTTTTCTTCTTTTTCTTCAGTATGTTGCCATAGAGGCATTACCAGGATTTCTAACTGGCCTGGCCTTGGCCAGGGGCATGTCTGTCTTTGGAGCTGCCTGGCACTGGCTTTGCCAGACAGGGAGGAAGTTTCTGGCAGCTTCTTACAGAAACTGCCCTTGTAGCCCCTCTGCTACCAAAACCAGGCCAAGCAAGCCCAATACAATGTACAGTGTCAAGGGGGGGGGGGGGGGGGGGGGGGGCTCAGGGCACATGATGGTCTTTTTGGACATCTATTGGCAATTATTCATGTCTTTCTCAACAAAGGGAGTGAACAACTAAGAATCTCTTCTTCAGCTCTCACAGAGGATGATTCACTGTATGTAGAGATGATTCACTTGAGCTGAAGACCTACACAATACCAAGTAAGAGTTGTAGAAATAGGCCTGAAAAAGCTCATTTTGATCAGCAGGCAAATAAATAGCGAGTCTTCTGTCTGCAACTCTTGGGACACTTGTATTTCTGTGCCACAAATACCTTCATTAAAGATTAATCATATCTTGTAGCAAAACTGCAGATCTCTGGCTCTTATCACAGGAGAATTTCCCAGTGGCATTAAAGGAAATTGTGCTGTAAATGTATGCATAATTTCTAGGAGATATTTTTCAAGTATTTTCAGTTATTTTATATCTTGATATTTTCAGCCTAAAGCTGGTTTGTATGCTTTATGTACAAAATTTCTTATGCCTTTGAATTTCTGGAAACAATAAAGTAATTTAGTATAAAGCAGCTTAATAAGAAGGAGAGTCTATATACACTGCAAATTATTTTACTCCATCTATAGTCTTTTATTAAAAACCATTACTTATATCCTCTCTGAACCTTCTGAGGTCAGAGGAATGAATGTTGTTGCCTCTGGCGGACTGTGACTAAACAAATACAGTATAATGTGGAAGAAGATACTGCTAAACATACCCAAATCCTTTGAATCATGTAAAAGGACTTCTCAGTAAAGAACTTCACAGAATGCAGTCTCTAAATGAGTCACTTGCACCTTCAAAATGTGAAGATGCTTTATTTGGATACCTCTGCCCCCCATGTTTGTAGCTTTCCATCTGCTTTAATCCTCTATTTTGTAGAATTGATTCTGCAGGTGTGCAGCTGCTCGTCTTCCCACTACTGCTTGTGTTACTGCAGGAATCCAGTGGTGACTGTGAGTGGTGAGAAAGCAATGACTGAACAGTTTTGGAGGGTACATGCCTAAGTCAGACCCAATTTATGTACCAACTTAATCTTACCACTCAGGAGTGCATAGTCAGCTCCAGAAGATTATTTCAGCACACACGAGATCTACAGGAAAGGGAAGGGTCTCCTGAAGAGCAGATATCTACGTCTCTGGAAATTCCCTGCATTTCCCAATTGAATGAGTATGGACAGTGGCACCTATTGATATTGGGGTCATGCAGTACTTGGAAATTAAAATTATGAGCTGTTCTAAGAGCTGAGACTTAAACAGATCATTACTTTAATCTTGTTATTTCTGTATTTCAGGTGTCAGTAATATTGCTATTGGATAATTAAAAATACAGCCCAAGAACCTCTGTAGTTAAGTGCCCTGCTGCAAATACCAACACATGCTGCAAGGATGGAGCAGACAACTCACGACCAAGACACTATTGCAGTAGACTCCAAGTTGTCTTGATATACATGGAGTTAAATTAGACACATAGAGGTATCATTTGCTTTATATAATATTTTTCAAGATTACTATATGAGTAATATTTACAGCAAGGCACTATCCTATTTGAACCTTCACAAATTAACAACTTGGGAGTCATTAAATATTTTAATGAGATGTAATGAGCTGCTATCTGCAGAATGGACACAGATGGCAAGGCTGTAAGAAGAAGAGGTGTGGAAGAAGTAGTATTGTGTAGCCATGGAAACAATGTCTCTCTTTCTTCCTCCCTTCCCTCTTTTAGGTTCAGCAATGCTGCACATCATTAGGGTGTCTGCCTCTCTTGACAATGGCAACTTTGCAGTGTCAGTCAGTAAATCTCTGTATTCATTCATACTGTCAGCACTAAGTGATAGAAAGCCCAGGGAAGATGTGAGATGCATACCAAACAGGCTTCTGCTCTGTGACAGTCTAGTCACGTATTCTTATGCAACTGTCAATTTTGAGGCTCAATTCAATAAGAAAGAACAAAATGGAACAGGCCTGGCTAGACAGTGTTCTGTTAGTGTAGCTTCTAAAGTTCATTTCAGTGCTCAAGTAAGTAAAAATGCTGAAAAATGAGACTTGACTGTGTGGGTACATGGGACAAATGGAATAAAGCTGTGGTTGAGCTCTGGTCAAAAGCAGTTTTGTTAATCCACTGTAGTCAGACCTCAGTGTTGGTGTTTAATTGTGCTAAATTGGATGGTGATATGCTTTTGAATTGGTAGCAAAAAAGAAAATGTTAAAACCCTTGAATGTCAGTTATTCTCACACAGAGCTGTTCCCATGTGTATCAAGAGCACTTATTTATGCCTAGCAAAAAGCCTTATAATTATAAGAAGCTGAAGCAGAAAAAAAAGGGCTGAGTAAAAATAGAATAGAAACTCAGTCTAAATACACTGAAAAAAAATTTCAACATGAGCTCTATCCTCACCCTTTTCCTCTCATTTTTAGCAGTAATTAAACTGATTTTAAATGCCTTGTTTAACTCATTTGGATTTAGAGATTCCAGAAGGGGATGGAAAGGCATGAATTTATGGATCTGCCAAGTAGAAGGAATAAATCCCGTAATTTTAACACAGATTTGTGTTTCTTAAATCTTTTAGCCCCACAGAAGTGTGAGGCACAAATGATGACATGAGAAGAGGCAAACATCAGAGTAATTACCAACTATTCTAATAGAAGAAAGGGAATGAAAACAACTTGGGTCTTAATTTGCACAGGCAAATGCAGAAGTATATCCCCTCCATGGATTGCATGTACTACCTACATTGTGCATTGGGGAAACGTGATTTCTGTAGATCTTGGCTCTGCATCTTCCCTGCTGCATAAGAAACAGTCCTGTCAGGAATGGAGGTGCTCCTGTGGGGAGTGTTCCTCAGACCCAGGAGGATGCTGATGAGGCAATGTCTGAGTCACTGTCTGCTTCCTGATCGACTTCTGGGTCAGCACAAAGCCACGCAACCTAACAACCCCAAAAGCACTGATTTATCCCAACCCATAAACCTAAATAAGGCACAGGACACTTCTCAGATCAGACTACCCTGCTTTTCTGACCCAGTGAGTCACAGGTCGGTATCTTATCTAGAATGGCTGGACTCGATGATCCTGGGGGTGTTTTCCAGCCTTAGCGATTCTATGATTCTATGTTCTTCTCCTGGCCAGGGGCCAGTGGAAATGATACATACTGTGGATCTTCAGCCATGATCCAGGAACAGATCCTGCCAGACAATGACAGAAAGCAGCTCCACAGGTAGGGAGTGCAGGCTGGTGCTGGAATTGACATGTGTTCTGGCATGATCAGTGATGTGTGCCTGAACAGTCCCTGCTGATGTTCCCTGAGAGATTTGGATTACAAAACAGGAGAGCAACTCACATGCAGCTGCACTTTGGGATGCTTGCTCAAAAAGAATATTTAATGGGGCTCGCAAAGGTGTCTCTCCATCTAGACTTGGCTGCTGAGCACTGAGATTGGGTCAGAAAATGTGAACCACCAGACAAATTATGAGAATGTCCTCTGTCCAAAAGGACTGAAAAAACCCCCAGTCAGCCTATAGCTTAATACATATGTGTCGCTGTTTTCTCCACGGACGAGTAGCGAAACAACACAAAGTCCAGGCTCAGGGATAAGGGACGTGCTTTAATGAACTCTTGGAAGGCTTTCATATGTTAGTTCGCAAAGTGTATTAAGTGGCATAAGGTAATTGGTTTTTGCCATCCACCCCTTAAGGGGATTGGTCAAGTTATAGGACACCCATCTCTGAATGTTTTTCTAGTTAGAACCCTAACAATTCTGCCAAAACAATCTGCAGCTGCAAGAACTTTACAAAACTGTATCGTTTTGTCTTACTTGCATGGGAAAGACGGAACTCTCACAAAAATGCTGCAGAGAGCTGAAGAAATTCTCTGCTGGAGTTTTTTCAGCATCCATACATATGCATTTTCCTTCATATATTTACATCTTAGTATATTAAAACAGAGGACGAAAAAATGCAGAATTTAGAAACCTTTGGCTGTTACATACTTCGTTTACATGAGCACACATGCTTCCAGCTTATTTTAATTCTTCAAATACTCTGATTGGTTGTCTTTGGGCATCACATTTATTGTGCTTGTGCAAATTGCAATGGACTTTTTTTATTTAGAATACCCTATGTTCATGCCTGTTTTTAATTCAAGAAATGCTTCACTTAGCTATCGAAACATAATATAATTAGTAAATGGTTTTGACAATTGAAATTTAAACATTAGGTATTACACTTTGATTTTCTCAATTGTAACTCCTCTTTTATATTTCAAAGTTTGGGAGCTCTGTCCTGTCTGACTATTTTCATGTCTGGTCAAACTCTGGGAACTGACAAACAGCAGGGCATATGAACAGCTGGGCAAACTGCAATTTGGAAGAACCAGATTAGAATCCAGAGCTTTCTGTTTTAATAAAAAATATCTGAAATAATGAGACTTTTGCAAAACTTAAATGCTATCTAGTTGAAAACTAAATCCTTTGTCAACTAACTAACAAGATTTTTTTTTCATTTTTGTTTTTCAGTTCAAATATTATGTGTTGGGGTTGTTTGTTTGGGGTTTTTGGTTGGTTAGTTGGTTGGTTGGTTGATTGATTGGTTGGTTTGGGGCTTTTGTTTGTTTGTTTGGGGTTTTTTGGGGTTTTTTTGTTTCCTGGGAGAAAAGGCTGACCCCACCTGGTTACAACATCCTTTCAGGCAGCTGTAGAGAGCAATCAGGGCACCCCTGAGCCTCCTTTTCTCCAAGCTGAACAACCCCAACCTCAGCTCCCTTAGCTGCTCTCGTATGACTCTCCGGATCTTTCTCCCGGTTAGCTTTGGACCATAAAAAAGCCCAACCCAACCAACCCTAAAAAATTAATTTGCAAATGAATATTTTTATTGTGAATGCTTCCTGTGAAGGTTCAGAAATTTTTCACATAAAAAATTTAAGTACTTTTAATCTGAACGTGATGACCTTGCGAGGCAGTCTCCATGTCAGGAAGGAAGGAGAGTTTTGTTGTTAAAGCATTGGACCTTAGAGAAATGGGTTCAACTCTTGCATCTCTTGGTGTCTTTCTTCTTAATTTGTTTATATTAAGGAAGATTACGCAGACTGAGATTGTGCAGGTAACAAGGCAAAATCTATAAGGGAGTGAGACATGCCAACAATTTTCAAGTATGTAGAACTACCAAAAAAGAGAAGGTGAAAAATTTGGTTTCCATGTGCATGATGAAAATAATGGATTTGAACTTGGCAGTGACTTGATTTACAGGTTACAAAAATAGGGACAATAACAGAAAGCAGGAATAAGACAAGCCCATGGAAAACTAGAGTTATTAGGAATACATAGAATATATTCTGCCAGAAATCACCTAGATATAGTTGGTCCTACTCTAAAAGAAAGAATGGCTTAGACAATGTGTTGAGTGATCCCAGAATCATCTCTGGCTATGTCTACAGTAGGAATTGCTTTGGTATAGTAGGAACAGATCAGAAGAGTGAGGCAGCAGGAGACATCTACACTAAATATAATATGCAGGATTTAATTCAGGGTTAATTTAATCAGAACCAAACATTCTCACAGGCACATAGATGGGAACTGACTCAACTTACCAACCACTAGTTCAAATCCTTACGTTTTCTTTGGGATTTGAAGCTTATTTGATATGTAGCTGAAGTAGAGTCTGTGGTACAGTAGCCTTCAAAATCAACCTAGTCTGAATATATCAAAGCTAATATGCTAACTGAATTAATATGAAATAAAGGTGGTTGGCTTCCTGACTTTGCTGCTATTCAAACCAAATGCTAACGTGCTTTCAGCCTGTTATCTGGAAGGAGATTATCTAGACTGCACGTTAGCCAGGAGTTGCCTTCACTCAATACCCTGGATAAGGCCCAGTGCTGGAGAGGGAGTTTTGCAATGCACACACTGCTCACATTGTGGGTGGCTGTGTACAGTGGTGATTAAAACGCTTCTACAAAACCTCTTTGTATTTTTTTTTCAAGGTTGAATATGCTAAAAAAATTTTTTTATTATGCATATGAATTAACCTTTTTTTTGCCTTTTTCTGAGGTTTTTAGTTATATCTTCCACCTCTTTGCTCTGTATTCAATATTGAAAATATAAACTCTTCAGATTTTATTCTTCTATTTATGCAAGCATAGGATTGTCATAGAATCATAGAATTGTTAAGATTAGAAAAAGCCACCAAAATCATGAAGTCTAATCTTTGAATGAATACTACCATGCCCACTAAACCATATTATGTAGTGACACATCTGCTTATTTTTTTGAACACTTACAAGAATGGCTACTCCACCACTTTCCTGGGTAGCCTGTTCCAATGTTCAATCACTCTTTCAGTGAAAAAAATTTTCCTTATATCCAACCTAAACTTCTCCTGGTCCAACTTGAGGCCACTTCCTCTCATCCCGTCACCTGTTACCTGGGAGAAGAGACTGACCCTCACCTGGTCACAACCTCTTTTCAGGCAGTTGTGTCAGGAGAATGACCAGGTCCCTGCTGAGCCTCCTTCACTCCAGGCTAAAGACCCCCAACTCCCTCAGCTGCTCTTCATCAGACTTGTGCTCCAGACCCTTCCCCAGCTCTGTTGCCCTTCTCAGGACACACTCCAGCCCCTCAAAGTCTTTCTCGAAGTGAAGGGCCCAGCACTGGACACAGCACATGAGGTGCAGCTCCATAGTCCCCATGGAGAACTTGACTGGGATTTTTGGGTGCTCATGCACACATGAGAGACAATAATACGTGATCAGTTAACGTGCATCTTATCCAACTCCCACTCTATAAAACGCAGCTGTCTATAACTAAATTAGTCCTCTGAACAATCTTTTTAATTGCTTGAGACCTATGACTCAAGAGCATAGGATCATAGAATAATTTAGCTTGGAAAAGACCTTTGAGATCATCAAGCTCAACCATTAATGCAGCACTTCATGATTCTTTGCTTCCGATGGTAGCCATCTAGAGTGGGTGAGATGAATGCAGAACATGCCACTGTTTGCACTGGCTGTGGAAGGAGCCTTGAAAAATAGCTTAAACAAGGAGGAAAACCTGCTAGTGAGTGGTAGAGAAGGCTGGGACTTTGTCTTTCTGGAAGGTTATGCAGCCATAGGGCTCATAGCTTTGAGTGAACATACTTAGGCATGCTTAGCTCTCCTGCCTTATACCTATTTTTAGCATCATATTAATAAAAGTACCAGTACATATTTTTTTTCTGTCAATAAATTCAATTCCCGAGCACACTTGCCTAATCAGTTACATTTATATATGTATTATATATATATAAAAAAATAGGTATATTCTATATTTTGTTTCATAGTCTATTATTATTTTTAGATTTATTGTTACAGTAATTGTATTATATTAATATATATTTATTTTCATTTGTTTTTTATTTTATATTTTATATTTTAGAGATATTTATATATGTATTTTACATTTACTTTTTCAAATTTACTTGCGGTATTGGAAGTTTACATAAATTCCAAGTATTTTCTTTCTCACCTCCCTTCCTCTTTACACACTTTCAGATTTTACTTTAAAATAGCAACTTTGCTTGTACCATTCAAAATAACAAAACAGACCAGTTCATTTCCTTGAAGGATACTCTCATAATTTCATCTGTCATAGGAATTACTACACAAAACATAAAATGAATGGTAACCAGTCTGAATAATTTGAGTGGAAATGGGACTATTTTGATTGTTCTTTCACTAATTAACACTCAAACTGTTTGTAGTAGGCCAACACGTCATTCATTCACCAGTTACAAAAATGTCGAGTTTTTTCCTTTTCTAGCCTTAGCTCCTATTATGCCCAGGATCTCTGAGCTGAATATATAGATCCCAGAGAAATAAAAGGGCAGCATTATTTAAATAGTTCTTTCCTCTAATTTCTGGGTTAGAGACATTGCCAACCTGGAAATTCAGGATGTCACACCACAAATATCACCTCTGGTGCTACCAGTAGCCCCCAGGAGTTATTTCTCCATCTACTGACAAGTTTTTTCATTTTTCAACAGATTTATGCAGCTCAGACTGCATCTTTTGTGTCCTTTGGGCATTCTTTGGTTTTTCCAGTAGATGACAGCCTGCAAAGGTGTCCCAGAGCCTTAATTTATAGAGCCACTACACTATTTTGTGGGAAATACCTTATTGTCTGGAGAACTTGGATTATACGTAATTTAAAACTTCTTAAGAAAATAAGGTCAAAAAGAGTGTGGCAAGTGAGACAAACCCAACATCTAACCTCATTATACTCAAGTGCCTGCAGAAAGACCCCCGTCTCCCTACTTCCTTGTCCTGCAGAGGTGTCTCCTGATTTCGTGGGAGATGGGATCTGTGCTTTGTGCTTATGTCTGAAGGCTTTGTCACAGAACATACCTGTAAGACAGGGCGCCAGTACACTCTGCTTATCAGCAGACCTAGGAGTACGCTTCCAGATGTGTTCAGGTTTGGCATTGCCATTTTCTTTTATTCCTTTTTGTTATCAGACATTTGTTCTTTTAGCTACGCTCTCCTTTGAAACATTTCAAAGGCTCTAGAGAAGCTTAATTTTTTCAGCGTGAAATTCATTCTGCTCCCTCTCTAATCTGAAGACAGTCCAGCACTCCTAAATTAAAATAAAATAAGCTTATTTTTAAAAGTATTTAAATGTTTTTCTGCAAGACCAGTCATGTTCTCTTTTTCATGTTCACTTTATTTTGTTGAATGTCAAAAATATCGTTCCCTATGGTGATGGCTGCTCAGTATATTTTAGTTTATGCTTTTCATTGAAATTTATAGTTATGCAAATCTCAATATTAAAGACATGTAAGGTTTTAACATCCATTGTTAAGTGTATGTAGTTCATTATTGACTTCTGTCTGAGAATGTACATGAAGGATACCCTGAATACTGGCCAGCATGAAGCACTGTGACATGAAAGTCATTAAAGAACAAATGCCAGAAGAGTCAGGTGTGCCATAGTTTAGGTGCCAAGCTTAAGATGAGACATCACCATCTTCCCAATTTACTCTGGATTTCTGGGAACAGTGTGTTCACATCTGCCCGAGTTGTCAGGTCACTCTCAGGCTTTCTGCTCAGTGCTCTCAAAACTGTGAATTTTTAGCAAAGAATACTTTCCTCCCTGAGCAGCCTGAAGGGCATGATTAGAGAGAGTTTGGGCTGGGTTGAGATTTGAGGAGAAGAAAGAAGTAAAATATTCCATGATCTGAGTTACTGCAGCCAGTAAATGCCATTGGCAGCACATCTGGCCAGCTCTTCCAGAGATGCACAGGAGCCAGCACAGAGCAGGGAACACCAGGCAACCTCTATGCATAGAAAACTTTCAGGTGCTGTGATTTTCTCTTTTAAACATTAGTAATGTAGATTTTCTCTGAGATGCAGTTCAGTCCCTGTGATCTTTGTCAGTCAATTACTATTAATTTGATTTAAGATATATTCAGATGAGAAATAAAATTGTCTTTCAGGAGAGCTAAGAAAAGGCACTAATTTGTCAACTTTACTAGTTTATTCCAACTAGATAAAGAAATACCATTACTATAGAGGAAAAAAAAAGAGACAAAGAACCATGTCGAAATTGGAAGACTGAGTCTGAAGCCCAGAAAAATACCCATAAAACCTTTGTAAATAGTCCTTATCATAGTGTAACAAACACTAACAGCTAACACTATTAGTGTAATCCCATTAGACTCTGCAGCAAACTTTGGTGGGGACCAAAATCTTGGGTAGGCTACAACAAATGAAGTCTTGAATACATCATCCTCCAATGGCAACTCCAAGGAGCTCTTGTTTCCTTACAATTAAAAGCATTCTATAACTTATGTCTAATACTGTTTAAGTTTAAATTGTATGTTTAAGTTTAAATTGTAAGTTTTTCTGTATTTTTATGTAGGAGTTGTTATCTTTGAAAACATGCTAGCAATTACCATATTCAATAAAAATAATAATAAAAAACCCAGGAAATTTTTAGCTGTATCTTCAGTATTCTAGATAGCATATTTAATCATGCCACATTCTATATTAACAGAATATAAACAGCAGATTTGTGATACATGAAATGGGGCAAAAATCTTTGGACTTAGACCAAAATAAAATTTCAAGAAACTACTTGAAATGAAATAACATTTTTTAACACATATAAACTTTTCTGGAATATAATTTTTCACTAAGAAATTCTGGTGTTTCTGTTTTTCCTCATGATCCAAAAGAACTAATTACTTTAGATCTGAGAATATGTTTTGCTTTTGGAGAATTCAAACTCATGAGTGTTAGCTTTTTCGGATCAGAGATAGCTTTTGGTTTCTTCATATAATAAAAGTAAATATTAGGTTACAACGGCAAATATTATTTTGAAGTTTAAATTCTCCAGTATTTTATATTTTATTCTAGAAGTGCCCATAAATCTTTTCCTTAAAATTTTCCAGAATGTGGAACTGAAATGTGAGATGACAAAAGGTATAGTAAATCCATCTAGAATTTTTCTCTGCATAGTAAAACTCTTTTGTACATAGTTTTGGTACATTTAGATGACCAGAATAAAGCAACACAGAGGTAAGAATCACCAGACAGAAGAAACAGAAATGCTTCTGCAGAATCACACTAGTTCCTTGAGACTTAACCAGTGACAAAACTCTGTCCGATCTCTGTTTTGTCACATTATACTCTCACTTTTCTCTGTATTTTCCTTGAGAGAGGTAAGATGGGAAAATGTGATAGATTCTGAGAAGCAAAAATGCTTTGTTCTGAGTTGTACCTGCCAAACCACAGCTGATGGCAGGATGAAAAGTTCTCATGGTATCTGATGCTTGATATTCCACGGATTCTTGTTCCTGCACAATCCATGAACCCGTCACCTGTAGTACATTGTATGTTTATCCTTTGTCATCTAACTCCAGAACTTTTTCACAGTATGAGGACACTAAATTTCTAAGTACAAAGCAGCTCATGCCAATGTGTATTTGGTGAGGACCTTCTTAGGCAATGTGAATTTTGGAAAACCAGGTTTTTTGCTGGGTGATGTAGTGATAACAACATGAAATTAAAAGCTGAAAGAGAAAAAAAAATGGCTGAAAGGGTTCTGGCTGCAGGAAACTGCGTGTCAGTGCAGATGGAAACAATACCTCAGAAAAGCTCCAATTAGAGATAACCAGGAATGGAGGGATGGGGTGGGAGAGGGAGGTGCTGGGAGGAAGGAAGGAAGGAAGGAAGGAAGGAAGGAAGGAAGGAAGGAAGGAAGGAAGGAAGGAAGGAAGGAAGGAAGGAAGGAAGG
>RAHM01000701.1:29487-70357 GCA_003713295.1 Parotia lawesii
CACCTAAAGACAAAGAAATAATATGAAAGTAAATAGAGAACGGGGAGAATTTAGGGAAGACTCCATTGTTACTGCTGGGATCAGTCAAGGGGCTGAACCTGTCTTCTGCCCCATAGGGACACCTATTGAGTAAGAACAACATTTTGTGTGCTGAATGCTTTTATTGGGGATTACAGCTTGTCTATGTGTTGCTTTGAATAGTTTTTTGCAGTCAGATGCTATTAACAACAGTCCGTGAACCTTAATCTGTCATAATTTTATATTAATAAAGAGTGTTATACACAAACTGTTCATGTGAGTCCTTCACAGTTGCTGGCAGAAGGAAACATACTCAAATGAAAAGACAGAACACTGAGGGGTCATAAAGTTGAGGGGACCTGCTGAGGAGTCTCCCTTATGCTGTTGGGGTGTGCTCCTGAACAAGTCAGTCCCATTCAGCAGGACTGTTCAGTGAAGGGTCCCCATAATGGGACACTGGCAGACTGATGGGAGAAAAGGGTCTTGGCTTTCCTGGGTCACTGACAGACAAATGGAACACTACAGGTTGAAGAAATCTCTTTTCATGTGACAGTGTATTCCATTAAAAGTGAGAAGAAAAGACTCAGTTGTTTTGAATTGGTTTCTTCATAAGATTCAAACTCTTGTTACTTCTTGACTGGATTTTAGAACTTGGTGCTCCATGCAGACCAAAAAGTTATAGGAATATATTCTAATTCGTGCTGCTACAGAGATCTTATTTTTTAGCTTTATTTTTGTTGAGTCTTGCCTGTCAGCCTAAATATGGGGGTAATAGATCATGTTGACCAAAACATGTTCAGTGTTTGAGCAAGGAGGACTTCTGATGACTGTGATGATGCAAAGTGGGACTCCATTGCAGAAAATCAGTCAATGTCAAAGACAAGACAACTTTTGGAGACTGTTGTTTGGGAATTCTAGCTATAAGAACAAGTAAAACAGAACAGATGCTGGGAGAAGTATGATAGTTGTGTGCTTCTATTACTCAGGAAAGTGGCTTTATTTTGGTAATAGAAAAGCTGGGGTTTGTTACTGAGAAACAAACAAGTTTATGAATATGTGCAAACCTGAGGTGGCAAAGAGCAAATTCTGTTGTCATATTGCACTACAGACTCAATCTGCATATATAAAACAATGCAGGTGATGACAAAGTGCAAATAGGGGAAGATAAGGAAACAAACCAATGCTATTAGCATTAAAATGGTGGGTTAAATGTACTTGCAATCTTATTTCTGTCAGGTTTTTGGAAATACGAGAGGGAAGAAGCATTTAGGGAATATGTGTATTGTTTTTATGGTGAGTTAGAAATTCCACCTGAACATAAAGAATGTCATGGGAAAGTTTCCTTGAAAATTCAGTGAGTAAGGAATGTTGATATGAAAGGCACAGTGCAGACTTGATAAGAACTTGAGAAAAGTTAACTAATTAGAAGAACAAGTGATGCTCATGAAATATAAATCCAGTAAGGGGATTTATAGTAAAGCTCACTAGGCAAAGTTGTGAATTTTATAGTTTTCCATCTCTGTACTTTCTGGAGATACAATAAGGAGAATATATGCCTGTATACTATTACACTATGTTGTTGAGTAGGTCACTACATTTTTTTAAAAGTTTACTATTTTTGCTGATTCTGAAGTTTATACCTGTTATGTCATATAGATTCTTGTTATGGACAAAGACTCCTTGGGTGGTCAGGAGGGTTGGAAATTTTGTAAAAGTAAGGTTTTGTCCAGCAAAGTGGTATAAATTTCATAAATTAGAGTCTAGAGATTTTCTGTTGCAGAGGTGAGCCACAATGAATTGAATACTGAATATTGAATCTCCCAGTTATGCAAAACAATAATTTGGGTTATGCTTAGGTCAAAAAAAAATGCTTTCAACATTGACAGTATCTGACTGTTGGGGTGCCTCGGACCACTTGGGGTCCGCCCGCTGTCCATCACGCCATGACTACCCAATGGGCTGACGACTCAAAAAGTGAAGACCAGTCCGAGGACGGGACCCCGATTCTGAGCCYGCACCACTTCTCCAGAAAGTTCTGTTAACTTCGGTTGTTCATAGGTTGGTTCTGTAAATCCCCTCCTCTGTAACCTGGCCATTGGTTCTGTGTCCTTGGGATCCTCCTCCAGGCTTATTTTCTATTGGGTGTTTTGTTCTGTATTACCCCTGTTGAAAAGCACGGCAACGCTGGACCCAATGGCCATTCCTCCCCTCTGCTTTCGGGGCAATAAACCCCTGGAAGGTTTCACGGAGTGGTCCTCTCTCTTACCTCTTTCGTCTCTGGGATACCTGAGGGACTTAGACCTCTGGGTCTCCTCGCTTTTGGGTACGCCTGCTGCCTCAGAGCCAGTGCTGCCCGAACACGCGGCCGCCAAGATTCGATACTTTTCAGTGCGTGTCTGCGGGAAAGATGCTGCTGCCTCACGAGAGTGGGATCTGTGCTCCCTGAGGCTGACCCGTCTCCCAGGGCAGTGTCATCTGACAGCATTCATATCTCAGTTTTGGTATTTGTGGGTGGGTTTTGTTTGTTTTTGTTTTTCTTTTTTGTTTTTTAGAAAGGACTATGCAGTGAAAAAAAGAGATGAACAAAATGTCACAGAAAAAAATGATATAAAATTCTAATCTAATAATACATCCTGGAAGTTTCTGAGGTCCAACCAAGCTTTTTCTGCCAAATTCTGGAAAAGGAACAACCACAACAATGAAGATCAGAAGTCAAGGATCAAGTCAAATTCTTTTTTTTTTTTTTAAGTTTTAAGAAAGCAACAACTTCACCTGTGAGAGTATGAAGTGTGAGGAATTATTTGGGCAGCACATCTAATAGCATCCTGCTTGCTTTGAGAAATCTGTCTTCACATTAGGTATTTGATTCTTCTGGGCTAAAGTTTTTTTCAGAAAGTGCTATTTTGTCTGAATGTAAATCTTACTGTCTTACATCAGTGTTTAGTCTATGTTAAGTGAAGAGGGCAAATAAGAAAAACAAACAAATAATACATGGTAACAATAGGATGTAGAGGAAACATTTAACTGGATTCACTGTAGGTACTCAGAGTGCTCTGCATCCTGTAGCAAAGTCAAACTGTGATTATCACCTGTTTGGGGGATTTAGCTTCAGTAGCAAAATCAGCAGATGGTTTTGGTGCTTTGTGTTRTTCTGTTTTTCATGAAGTAAACAAAAGTACTACAGTAACATAGTGTGTGCTTGGCTAAGCACATATTTCATCTTGGTTATGCACCTCTTTACCTCTTTATTTGAATGAAGAAAATGAGCTCCAATGATACTACCTTTGCTCATTACGCCGAAGGATCCCTAATGTAGAATGCAAGTCTTGGTTCATTAACTGCCAATGCCACCAGGACCCCTTGCAGGGCAAGCTGCTACAGAATACAAATGAAATGTTTCAATGCTTATTCTAGATTTTCTCACTACTGGAAAAATTTGCATTAACTGACATAGGACTTTTTTAAGAATTCCTCAGCAACTAAAATACTAGGATGTTTTTTTAATGTAGCAGTATTTTACCAATTGTATTTGAATAAAGAGGATTTTTCCCTGTGACTTGTGGATGTAGCAAATGTCCGTCTCCATGCATTCTGAGGAGATTTTGTCCAAGTTCACAGATGCCAGGTTTATATAGACATTTTTGACATCAAAACTGTACTTAAAATGACTGAAATTTTCACTTGTCAACAGGTTCTGAGTTCTGAAGTACAACAAGGCAGAAAACCTTGTGAAAATATGGGAATGCATGACTACAGTGACACTGAAATATTAGTGTCGTTAGACAGTGTACTGTGTGCTGCCTTTCAAACAGATTTTATGTAAAGTTAGAGAACTTAATGTGCTTGTTTAGATGACCTTGGAAAAGGTGTTTCTGAATCTTAATTGGATACACAAACTAGTCTGCAACCTCTAAAGTGAATAGGTAAAGTAGGTCCAGAAATATCAATATCATTGTCAATTTTGGGGAATTGTCTATCTTTTTTCTTTAAGCACATAAAGGAGGAATTTTTTTTAATTTAAATTTAAAAATTAAGTAATTTTTACTACTTTAAAACAAAGTTCTCTAAGTACCTTATTGCATGTTTTTTAAGTTCAAGAAAAAAGGAAATTTGGAAATATTTCTTCTTGTAGACTTGACAGCAAAAATTATAATAGAAAAATAAGTATTATTGATGTTCAGGATGACTAGGCCTTGAACAGGAAGAAAGAAAAGGAAACCACTGATTTTACAGCTCAATAAATTTTTCATCTGGAATAAAATACTGGCCTTGCTGCTTATATAAAATATTTTAGTTTTTCAGGTCAGTTTATATGTGTATGTAACCAAGCTATTGACGAGCGTAGCTTATTTTCTTTGAATGCAAGACTAACCCCTTCAGACTACTCATTTGTGTTCTAATTAGCTGATTAGAATTGCAGGCATTAACTCCTCAGCTTGGAAGCAGTGGAAAGCAGGAGAGGATCATGTCCAGCCATCTCTCTTGGCTCAGTTCTTGGGATTTAGTAACAATAGCAGAGAAGATGAACTCAGGGTAATCAATGAGCAAAGATTTTTTGTTATTGTATTTTCAGATATATTCCTCCTAGTTTTGCTTTTGTCTGGATACGTTTTAAATATCATAACCGGGACTACTAAACTATAATATGTTAGTAAATTAAACAGGGCATGTGCACAGGTTTGAGCATTGGTAGATTTATCGGAGCTGTAAGTTTGTCAGCATGGTTCTTGATGAGATTTTAACTACTGCTAGACAAGGCTCAAGCTGATGGGGATAGCATGGACCATGGACCATTCGCACAATGTAATTTAAATTTAATTAGTCTGGTACTCAGGGATGAGGTGAGAAAGTTAAGCTGTGAGAAAGAAGCAGTTGATGAAACAAAATAAGTTGGAATTATTTATAAATGTATACTGGAGACTAGGAAACCTTAGAAGTCTTGGTTTTATTCTACTTCTCCCTGACTTAAATCATATTCAGTCTCTCTTACATATCTCTGACTCTTCAGACATTCTTTATCCACTGTTTTATTAAGAAAAGGTTATAATGGAAATACAGAAAAACCAGTCACCAGAGATGGATGTTGGCTGGTTAGATAACATTGGAAAAGTGGGGTTTGATTGTGTTATTGTGAAGGATAAATTTAGACAATAATATCTGCTTTCTTTTCTATACTTTTCCCTTTTAAAATTAAGGAATGGAACAGAAAGTATCCAGCTGATATTTATTATCAAATAAAAACTTAGTTTGGAAAGGATCTTTAAAGATACCTGGTACAAGCTTCTGATGAGAGCAGTGCCAAATTTGCAGTTAGATCAAGCTTTAAAATTAGATTGGGTTGCCCAGGGAATTGTGAAATTGAGTTTTGAATATTGCTGAGGATGGAGATCCTTACAAAAGCTGCTCTTCCTCTTTTTTCCTCTAAAACAAGTGTTCAAGAAGTGCCTAGAGTGTTCTACAGGACCACAGTGAGCTTCTGAAGAAAAGGCTGCAGCCATTTGGGTTATTGCCATTGAGGCCACGACAGTCACTGCCTGCGGAGGACTATTATAATATTCTGATACGTCCAGACAAAGTATTGCTTGTTTTGTGATAGTTGCATTGTGACTGTGATAGACAAAGACCACAAGAGAGGGAAGGTTTGCACAAGGAGACCGTCGAGTAGATCACTGGATAGACCTGGTGTATGTTGGGGAAACAAAATAGAAGCAAACTCAAAAATGTTTCTTGTATTTTTGCTGAACTCAGTAAAACCCAGTTTCACTGGCGTGGGACTATATCAGCCAGTAAGTGTGTTCTGGTAAAGTTTGAAGGCATAGAAGACAAACTTAATTGTGAAAGTCTCATAAAAACAACAGTTATTTAAACGGAAACCAAAATAAAATCCAAACAACAAAAAAAAGTAGTCCTAAGTGCAGTATCTTATAACCTGAAAAACTGTGTGAGCTTTATCAAGTAAGAAGCCTCCGTATTTAGAAATGTACAAGTTTTCCAGTGTACCTTCACTGTCCTGGAAGGAACACGCTTCAGAAATGAGACCATCTGAAATGGAAATGCATCTTGGCACAGAAAAAATGATTGATGTCCTGTGCATTTTCAGTTAAAGACTGAATCTATACCGTATAGAATAAGTTTGAATGATTCATCCCTTATGAAAATGTCACATGAACTCCTGTAGAGCTCTATGAAGGACTCAGTAAAGAGTGAACTGAATTTTACAAAGCTGTTACATTTTAGATACACTTTTTCTGTGTGTGTCCTGTATGTATAAATTAGAAAAAAAATCTTTATATAAATTGCTGATCAGCTAAAATTATGTATTTATGTTTTTCTCAAATATTTCTAAGAAATGGTTTAAGCTTTATTCCTACTAATAAACTCTTACAGGCCACTGAAATGAAGTCTAGCTGACAGCTTTGTTGTTAACATCAACAGGAAAACAGGGATGTACCCACACCAGTCATCAGTAACAAATTCCACTTGGTTCAATTAAACTCAAAGAGTAAACATATAATATATTTTGCTTAACCATTTACTTATGAATTTTATGCTTTTTTTTTTTTTTTCTTCTTCCCCTGTATTGAGAAGAAAAATTAGTTGGAATTTTCTTCCCAATGTTGTTCAATACCCAATTCTTTCCTCTCTGGTAGGCCTTTCTCATAAAGTATAGTTTGACCCAAATTTATATTTGGATCCCAGTGGATGAATTCAAGTTCATGCAATTTAAATCAGTTTTTTGTTGACTACATATTTTCTTGAAATTATGCAGACTTTTGAGTCACAAACTATAAGTGATGGAAGATTTACCTACAGCCCTTAATATCTCAAAATGTGCAACATTCTATTTCCATATGTGCTAGAACTGGCAGACCAAATTCTGACATTAATGATATCATGCTGTCAGAAAAAAAAGAATAAGCCAAGACTCATTAACAAGTTTTTAAATGTTAACCTAATTCCTTCCAAAAAAACCCCTCTGAATTTGTGAGAACTTTCTAGCGTGATATGTGCTGCGTTTCTGCATTCAAATGAAAGGCTGACTTAGCACTAGAACAACCAAATTGGTTGGAAAAAAGTAGGACAGGTGAAAGCATTGCCTCTTTGGCTGCACTGTTGTCCTTTTATCATCTTAAAAAAAAAAAAAAAAAAGCAAACAAACCGCCCTCTTTAAAAGAAAAATGAATTGTATTTTGCTCTGTTTTTCTTGATTGTTAATTGAATTTTTAAAAATACAGCAAAGTGATAAAATTTATATGAATATTTTCTATTCTTTTGTCTGGATAAGCCCCCTTGTCTGAATGGTGATATTGTTTTGGAGTGACTGTGCTGTTCAGTGATGTGAAGTCACTCTGTCACGTTTGAGGGTGAAAAGTAATTTCAAGAGATATTTCTAGAGACAGAGAGGAGATCAAACCCCCAGTTGGATGCAGGGAAATTAGTCAGTAATGACAAGGGAGGGCTAAATGCTAGACAGGTAACTTGTGTTATTCACAGTGCAGATGTCCGCATTAGAGGTAGTCCTGCCAGTCTCCAGGGAAGATCTTTGTCTCATCTGGTCTAGATGTCTGCCTTTTAAAGTGATGAACCATATTTTGAATTATCAATTTCTTTGAAATGGCTGTTGTTACTGACAAATTTAATACTACTTAAAGGAGTCAGTGGGACAATGCCAACATGAAGTTGTGGGTGTCCCATCCCTGGCAGTGTTCAAGGCCAGGGTGGATGGGGCTCCAAGAAGCCTGGTCTAGTGGAAGGTGTTCCGGTCCATGGCAGGGTGATTAGAACAAGGAAATCTTTAAGGCCCCTTCCCGCCCAAAACATTCTGTGATTCTATGTTCTCTCCAAGTAGGTATCAGACCTGTGACCTATGTTGTATCTGCCACCTGTGAAAGGATCTTTTCAGTCCTGTGAAACTCCATGAATAGCAAATAAGAGTTGACATTAATACAGAGATAACTGAATCAAGCACATTGAGTAAGGATGTGATCTAGTTAACTAAGCATGTCTTGGGCTGATTTTGTGTTACCTAGTGTAATTTACCCTGCCTCCAGCTCCCATTTGGGAAACACATGGATTTCTTGGGACAACAAAGTGCTGAAGCATGTCACCAAGAAGAGTGATGAAGCAGTGAAGGGCCTAGAGAACATATCTTATGAGGAGCAGCTGRGGGAACTGGGATTGTGTGATCTGGAGGAAAGGAGACTCAGGAGAGACCTTATCATTCCTTACGTCTACCTGAAGTGTGGTTGTAGAAAGACATGAGTCTTTCAAGTAACAACTGATACGATGAGAGGAAACAGCCTCAAGCTGTGCCAGGGGAAGTCTAGATTAGATATAAGGAAAAAATTCTTCACTGAGAAGGTTTTTGAGCATTGAGACAGAATGCCCAGGGAGGTGGTTAAGTCACCACCCATGGAGGTATTTGAAAGATGAGTAGACGTGGTGCATAGGGCCATGGGACTAGCATGGCAGTGCTGGATTGATGGTTGGGATCAGTGATCTTTAGGGTCCAAACCTAAATGACTTTCCAACCTAAATGACTTTATGATTCTTAAAAGTAGCTTGACAAATCTGCCAGCCCTTTGTGTACRTTTGGGTATATGTTACAAATGAGGTAATCCAGAAAGTAAAATGAACACCAGTTATTTCATAAAGTCTTTCTTTTTTTCTCTTAATTTTCCAAAGGGATATTGCTCTAGCATAATGGTCAATACACACATTCTACGGATACTTCCCTCACTTCCTTTGGCAGTCATAACAGGATTTTATAAATTACTGTCCTCAGCTATGTTTAGCTGAGTKTAGTTGTCCTTGTATCCTCTGGAACAAGTTTTTCTAGAGGTGTGTCCTATTTCAGTTGGAAGGAAGTGTGCCTGTGTGATCCCTTTCTCCCTTTTCTGCTTGAGCAAGAGCCACCAGTGGTGGTCACGATGGCTGCATCTGGCTTACAGATAACAGCATGAGAGTTAAGAGTCATAAGTCTTGGTCAGCAGCTCAGGGCTCATTGAGCATGTGCGAACCCAAAATAAGTCAATAATCTTACTGAATAAACAGTGGCCAGCACAAGGCTTCTTGAGCTCCCCTGCGCGGCAGCGTTTTGCACACCGGGATCTCCTCTTGGGCAGGGAGGCCTCTCCAGTTGCTCCTCGAGGATGAGCAATTCCTTGCCGTGGCAGATTCTCGGTAAGTGCCCAACAGCACACTAGGCATTGAAACCTTAGCAATGTGGTATAAAGGATTGGTTGTGCACACATAATTCTTCAAGCCTGGGACTAAGTCTGGATCCAGCCACACCTAAACCCCCCTTGGAAAGGAGTTTGGAAAACAGGGTCCTCTCTGAATCTCATGACTCAGCAGGAGGGTCTCCCTGACAAGTTTGTCTGACCCTGTCCTCTATGCAGAAAACAATCACGTTGCTGTGACAAGGGGTAGAAAGAACATCTTGGTCTTGGTTTTCACACGTCCTTGCTGTGTGAAAGTCCCAGGAAACCTGGGTTGCTATGCCAGGAGGGAAATGTGGGTTTCACAATGACCTCTGCCACAGGTGTAAATAATTTCTCTAAAGCAATAATTACTATTTCTGCTCCTCTTACTGTAAGAAGAATCCAGACTTCTTCCTCAAGGCATCAAAATTCAATTATCCTTGCAGAATTGAGAAAACAGAGGTAGTTTAGGACAATTCATAGAAAGCCAAGCAAAATAACTCCTTACTAGGGAGATTTTTTCTTAACACACTTTCTGTATACCATTTCAGCTGTGCTCCTCTAAGTGGATCAATCTGCTTTGTGGGAAAGTGCAGAGTAGAARTAAATAKATGAGAAATGGGCATAATGGTACCAAAAATCAAAGTGAAAAGTTCCTTATACTGAGTGTTAATTTTTTTTCTTTTATTGTTTTGCCTTATCAAGAAAGAAATTATTTTGCTGCTACAGTTACTTCACCTCCTTAGCAAGTTTTCAGAGAAACTAAAATTTTAAGGGACATAGTATTGTAATGATGTATTTTCCAAAAAAAATGCTGTGGAAAATTGTTGGATTTTTAAAATTATCGTTATATGTTGTGAACTGAATATTTCAGGTTATATAGAAGAGTTGTGAAAGCTTGTCTATGAGAATGATTTATAAAACCTGTGACAAAACAATTTCTTGGAATATTTGAAATACACAATAATATTTTTAATGAGATTGTTTAGAAAACCAATGTTTTCCCATATGATTTAGCTTTCTAGTTTATGAAACCAAGATCTAGTTTTATTAAACCATTTTTCTGAGGAAAATGTACATGTTCTTTGAAATGCTTAGAAGCTTCATCTCCAAGGAAAACAACTTCGTGCGCATGGCCGGTGTCCAAAACAACGTGTAAATGAATCCTTCCTAGAAATTAAGATACAGTGGTTGGTGAAAAGCATTGCAAAAATGTTGATGTTATTTATTTATTATAAAGCACTACCTCAATTGTGTTATAGATGCCATAGGTTCTACAGTATCTAGTGGTAGGAAAAAGCTACAGAAAGGGGCATCACTTGTAAGTGATTCTGCAGGACTGTAGCAGGACCACAGTTCTGCATTCAGATCTGTGCTGCTGATGCCTTTTCCTGGTCTTAAAATCAAGAGTCAAACACGGTTAGAAGGGAAAAAGGAATTTTACCTTGGTATTTATTTTAAGGATCCTTAGGTGCACTACGTCCAGGTGGAATGCACCTCCATGCACACCTCATTGCACCCCACAAAAGATCTGGTATAACATTCTAGGCCTTACTAATTAGCATATCTATCAAAAATTCCCCAATGAGAGGCTCAAATGAGCCCCCCTCCCCAAGGAACCTTCCCCTGGAGGGTTCTATCTTAGTTTACAAAATGTGTTCTGGAGAGCACCTTGGGGTCTGGGGCACACCAATCCCTAACTACGAAACTTTTAAAAATGTKTAGTCTCCTAGTCTGACAAACAAGTCCAAGAATTTAGGCAAAAAGCACTAAGAGCACAGAGTTGTAAAAAGGTATAAAAGGGATATAAAAGAAAAGGCAAAAAATCATCATGGCATCACTACAGTTTGCCATTAGGCAATGCAGTTTTAAATAGAGTCTTTTAAGATCCCTCAACAGTTTTGAAACTTCTCTAGAGCCCTAGGTAATATGGCATTTCCAACTGATTCTCTTGATTCAGTGTCAGGTGTTGATTTCTGTTACTACATAGCAATGGTGTCTGGTTCTCTCAATTAAAGGATATTTTGAAGTTCGTGAATCTCCCACTAAAGAAACAAGCTGTGGAGCTAGGCTGTTCCATAAGAAAAGGATTTTCTTCACCCCTACCAAGACTATTAGTATGCTCATTAGAATAAAAAAGACCCCAACTGCTCTTTAAATTAAAACTCTTTACACTTGCTTTAGGGATGGCAGAACTGACATCAGATAAAGGGATCTGTGGTAACATGCAGAAATTATGCTGGAAGGTTAAGATTCATCTTATTTAATAAAAAATAGCTGAAAATTATACATCTACATTAAGCCTTTAGCTCCTCCTGTCATCAATGGAAAGAGCCAGAAGCTCCTGAAAGTGGTTCATCTCAGCTGTCCTTGACATATGTCATGGTGACATGAACTACATTCTGAAGGTGCCTGTTCTCTCCTGTGACTACAAATGAATCAAAATGTGGCTAAATCAGACTTAAAATCTTGGACTTACTTTTTGATACCACACTGGGAGTAGATTAATCCCACTTTGAGTGTCTTTTTGTTTTCACTTTTTTCAATATAAAGAAAATAAACCGTATCAATCCAATCTTTAGCCTAGATATAAGCCTTTTCTGTGGCATAATACATATTTTCTGTGATTTTGGTTGAAGCTTGGACTTGATCTTGGAGGTATTTTCCATTCCTAACGATTCTATGATTCTATAATGGAAGATCTATACAAAGAATAAAGCTTTTAAGTGATTAATAGCTGTGCATTTTCAGCATAATGTACCGTAGTCTATTTCCTGCTGTGCTCATGGTTAAATTCATCACATTTAACTTCAACAAAGTGAAAATTTACCTGACTAGAAGTTAGAAACCTCCAAGATAAACTATATATGTAGACCCTACTGAGAGTTACTGTTAAAATAAAAGCACCTCCAGGTGATTTGTCTTGCCATTCTAACATACATATCCATTGCAAGCAGAATAAATTGTCATTTCTAATGACAACTCCAGAGAGTTTAAAAACTAGAGTAGGATGGATTATCAGGAAGACGAGGTAGCTGAAGCTTTTTGAGGTAGCTGAAGAAAACCTCATAAGCCCAGACCTTGATAGTGTTGGCATTTTTACACCAATACCTGCTGGAAGAGAAAAAAAGTCTGAGCACAAACAATGCAGAAGATATTTGAAATATAGTAACACAATTTCTTGATAAAAGTGATCAGTGAACTGGGTAGTGAGGGTGCCCAGGAGGACGTTGTTTAGCAGGGAGGCTGGACTAGACGACTGCCAGTGGTCCCTTCCAGCCTTATTACCCATTCTGTGGTTCTGTGGCAGTCAGTAGTGATCCGATTGGTACAATGGAGCCAGCTGAGCCGTGCCTTGAGGTTGAATTCTGGTGTGTGTGGGCCCACTGCCACAGCATGTAAAGACACCCCACATTGCATGCAGGAGTGTAATTCCCACAAAGCTGGCTATCCAAGAGCAGGAGATGGAAGACCATTCCTGTCATGATTAGAGATTCAGATAAGTGAAATAAATAAACAAAATCCCTGGTTAGGAAATAAGCAACAGAGGGCCCGGACAATAATTAGATATCTTCAGAGATTTATAATCATGAATTATTGTTTTGGAATATCACTTCAGTGAAAATATAATTGTGTTAACACAGAAAAGACTTTGCTGACCTTTCCTCTATTTCGATTGGCATAAATATCCTTTTTAGACATTTTGATGGCTTTAGGATTAGTGCCAAAATAAACCCAAAATTTAATTGAATTAAATTTGAATTAAACTTACAATGCTGACATTTTGAACAGATATTTCAGGCACAGCTTCAAAGTTAGTTCAAAGTTTAGAAAAGCTATGGAAAAGATTAGGTAATTGTTGTAAAGCACTCAAATCCTGTCAGAGGGCCCCAGCCAAGTTATCTTCAGCTACCCTTATCAGAGTCGCTAGAATGTAAGCCATGCTAAATCAGGAGAGAAGACACTGGACAACGAAATAACAAGACAGCAAGAAAGTAGATAAAAAGGGACTGTACCATCCTAGACTAGAACCAATCAGGTTCTCTGAAAGGTGCACGCAGGGCACGTAGACAACATAGAGAGACCAATCGGGTCATGCGTGATCGCGTGAACTACAGCTGCAAAAAGGCATAAGAACAGTGTAATGTAAACAATAAACAGGCTTTTGCAAAATCATATTGATTCATTGTTCAAAGGTCCCATTCTCCCCCAGGTAATACATAAATAAAGAGCCTGAAATATTTTTTTAAAAATCTCTTTGTAAGTTTGTACACCTTGGCATTTTCATCCCCCAACAAAACATTCCTACAATGGAATTGCTCTGCTTTTAAAATTTTAACCTTGTTTGCTTTCAAATGTTATCACATGGGAGCTACTTGCAAGTCTTCTCATGTAAGCTAACATAATTTTAGGGAAACCTTCAGTAATTTCTGACCATATAGGCTATGGACTCCCCCCCCCCATTCTATCCCACTGGTGATCAATATTAGGAATTCAGCTTTTACTAATTTCTGGTCGCTCTAGAATTTTTGCTCTTCTTAAAAATCTTCAGCTTTAGCTGTACCTTTAAGAATACTTCTTTTAATGGAAGTCCTCATAATGGAATGAATCTTCATTTCTGCTCAGGCGTGTGTTCAGTTGTGTTTTTAGTAGCAACCAGAATGGAGGCTTCACAAGCTCCCAGAGAACCTGTTTCAGTGTCTGACAACCCCCGCAGTAAATCTTTTATGTGTAAATGGAATTTCTTGTGTTTTAGTTTGTGCCCATTGGCTGTTGTCCTGCCACTGGGCATCACTGAGAAGAGTCTAGGCTCTGTCTTCCTCATTTCCTCCCATCTATTGTGCATGTAGATTGATAAGATTCTATCTGAGCCATCACTTCTACAGCTGGAACTGTGACTCTTCAGCMTGTCATCATGTGATGGATACTTCAACTTGTTGCTTGCTGTTATGGCTCCTAGCTAGACTCACTTCAGTGTGTCTCTCTTGTACTCGACCCCAGGTGTGTCTCACCTGTGATGGGCAGAGGGGAAGGATCTCATCCCCTAATCTGCTGATGACATTCTACTGAATTAACACCAGGACTGATTCCTTTTTTTTTTTTTTTTTTTCCAGGGGTGCACAGCAAGCTCCTGTTCACATTCTTGGCCATCAGGTCATTCTCTGTCTAGGTCCCTGGTTGATCCTCAACTTGTACAGGTACATGGGACTATTCCTGCCCAGATACAGGACTTTGCATTGCCCTTTATTGAATTTCATGAGATTCTTGTTAAATCTTTTCTTCAACCTGTTGAGGCACATCCACGTGGTATATACATGACATACCATGGCATGTGGTATATCAACAACACCTCCCAGTTTTGTGTCATCTATAAAATTGCTGAGGTGCACATTGCTGCAGATGTCCATTCATCTAATCTGTACTCCCTCAGTGTTTCTGTGAGAGAAACAGTCTTAAAAGCCTTGCTGAATTTGAGATAAACAATACTTAGTGCTCTCCATTAGCCCACCAAGTCATTCATCTTGTTTCAGAAGGCTATCAGGTTGGTCAAAAATGATTTCTCCTTTGTAAATCCATTCTGACTACTCCCAATCACCTTCTTGTCTGTCCTTCACATGTTTTGAAATTGTTTTCAGGATAATTTATTCCATCTGCTTCCCAGGGCTGGTTTCCTTCAACCATGCTTTATGGCTTCAAAGTCTCCCCTCTCTGCATCAGCTCATGTTCTTTTCYTGCCAACCCAGTCTTCACTTCCTCACTTGACTTTGGGTCACCATGTCTCTCCTGCACTGTTCGTAGTTTAAAACTGTCTTTACCAGGCTGCCCACATTTTGAGTGCCTTGTTGATATGAGGATTAGCTTCCTTTCCAAGAAGAGACTTCACAGTAAAAAAGGCATAAACATGAGGGAGTTTTATTCTTGTAACTGGCAATTGACATCAGCTGGGTAATATTTCTTGGAAATTCGTGAGACTCTCTCACAGGTCAATGGTTCTTTAGTACAAAAAAGAAAAGAAAGGAAAAAAATACTCTTTAAAAGCCAAACTAACCAGAATATGCTTCCCACTGGGCTTGTGAATGCTTTGCTTGCTGTACCTTGTTAAATGTAAATTTAAAATAAGTCAGTACCTGCTGAGAAACATGTAGTTTCACTGTCTAACTGGGTCATACCCAAATCTGAAACTAAGGACATAACTTTTAAATAATGTAAAAATTATGTTCGTGATCAATCCTTTTTTTTAATAAACATACTTTTCTGCCCCTAAATTTCCCAGCACAGCCCCACCATAGGATTTGGCATCAGAAAGACTGACTTCAACCTTTACAAAGAAGGGATGGGGTTTTTTTCTGATGACTGTATTTATCTCACCTAAATTTAGAGGCAAAACTCAACCGAAGGTTAAGATACCTGCATATTGATACCTGTATATAGCTGTCTTTATTAGATGATAGATGTCTACATGCTTTGCCAAAGGAAACCATAACTGTACTATCAGTGGATTTAGGAGATGATTCAGCTGACCAACAGCCTAATAAATTATTCAGTTTCCTCAGGCTGTGCAGTTACCTAAACTGCTCAGGGCTGCTTAACCAGAGGTACCAAATGCAGAGGCTGGCAGTTATGGGACAACAAATACATGAGACCTTCTTCCTGCAATGGCACTGCAAGATGGGCCTGCCACATATGGGCATCCTGAGAGTATGATAAGGTTAAGGAGAGAAGGTGGCTAATTTTCCTGCCCAAATTTCTGTAGGGTGAATACTTGCCAGAATATGGTTTCACTGATGATTTTTTTCTTACAAAATTTTTATTTCTGTTGGCACCATGAACCCGCAATGATCCAGCCTTTTTTTTCTGTCATATAGCAGAAATTGTTCTGCAAGAAGCAACACTAATGAGAAACCTACAGCCTTTTCCTCAGCCCTGTGAACCTTCCTTTGCTGAACATCCATGAATGGATAAAAGCAGGACTCAGCATTTTGTTTTGTACTGGTAGCTTTCAAGCTCGGCAAACCTTCATCCATTGTTGAGGTTGTTAATTACTATATAGTGTATATCATTATTATTATTTTTACTAAGGACACATTCAGATATTTCCATTGCATGGGCACTACAGTATAAGAGTTATTGGATTTATTCTGAACAGTGCAAAACAAACCAAATTACAGTTTTTGTCATATATGGTCTGCTTCAGCAATTCCTTATTGATATTCCCAAAAGGAATGATTGCTGAATGCACAATCATAAGAAGACAATGTATCTATTTGAATATGGAAATCACTGGTATTGCAATGACTTTCCTTATGTAAAATCATGATCAAGCAAAATATTTGCATCTATTCAGCAATGTGAAATTTCAGATAACAGTAATTCTTATATTTGTCTGCTGCTTCACATCAGTTGTCTTAAGTAAGCCTTGCCATCTAGTGTGTGTAGTCCTAATAATACCATTATTCAGTTAATGAAATTTAGGAAGAAATTATTTCATTTGCCACAGCTACAAATGGAGTTACTTTAAAACCAGGAGGTCCTGGAGAGCTGAATAGATATGAATGTGGAAGTAGAACAACCATAATGTTTACCAGTGGTTATGTATGCCAAATGCTCCTAGTGCACTTTAGTTTTGGCTAAAAAGTATTTTAAAATCTTTTTTGAAGTACTAAAATTTAACTATATTTTTACAAGTATGTAAAATACTCATGACACCTTCACATTATTTTGGTTTTTCTTTTTTTTTGGTTTTTTTTTTCCTAAACTCCATCAGTCCATGGAATTTTTTTCTTCATGTTGTTAGTTGAGAATAACAGGCTGAATACGTGGAGTGTCAGTCTTCCAGGTGAACTGATATAAGCAAAATGATTCRGGTGACACAAATGTCTTTACTGATCTGTTCTGCACCAAACATGTAAGCCTCTACTGCTCACAGAGGCAGAACTGTTGAGCTTATCAATCACCCACATACAGTGCTAAAACATAGTTTTCTTAAAAGCAAAGGGATGTATCAGCAGTTTTCAGCATGTCACTACAACTTTTGACTCCTACTTGTGTGTTATATTTTACATTGTCCTTCCTGTCCAGTGAACTGCTCCAGTCTGTTCAAATGAAAATAGACATACTTTGAGTTGCTAAATATTAAATAAGAATCATTTAATTTTGTAATGTGGAATATTGCAGAAATTATGAGAAATTCTATCCTTCCTCCATTAAGGCAACTATAGGCTAGGGCTCAAGMAATATGTTGTAGATTCATTTGAAATATAAAACCAGTTCCAGATCCAAATTATGAGATTATTCTCATTTTTATTATTGTCAACAAAACAGTGGAAGTGCCTGACACATCAGCTTTGGCTGGCCTCCACTTGGACAATTTTCTAAGCTCCCTGGAGATGTCCTGGGTTCTTCAGGATGTGTCAAATGGCAGCAGTCTCCTTCCTTAGAAGGAAATTGTTTATTATTTCTTCCTTAGACACCTGAATTCTGCCTTCATGTGTAGTGGGTTTGAGTCCTCTGGACACCTTGGACTACAGGCATTCAATGCCAGTTGATTGAACTGGAGATTTAAAAACATAGGCCACTAAATGTCTTAGTCTTTTTCTCGAGGTAAATCTTGCTTTCTTCACCCTCACTGTTTATTTAGGGTATAAAAAGACTAGAGAAATGTGGTTGTAAGAGCTTACACTCCATAGATGTTTGGGTGAGATGACTGTCAGAGGTAGCATGGACAATAAAGGTCTATCCAAATTGCAGGAACTTGAGGTCAAGCAGTTTGTCGTTGTCATAGGCAACCCGAGACAGCATGATGCCCTTGCAGTCTTCTCATGGAGAATCACCACAAAGCCGCCTGTCCTCTCAAACGAAAACACAGGTTAAAAACGTAATTAATTAGCAAAGGAAAAACTGGCTGTGTTGAGAGAAATGGAGAGTTGTTATCCTTCTATTTTCAAATAGCAGTGGGAAGGGGCTGGAGGATGTTTTCCTGGCAGCTGAAATCATGCGGGCATATTCTTCTCCATCTGGCAAACTGAGCATGCAAATTCAGTTCCTGAAAAATGGAAAAATGGCAGCAGCTCAAAAAAGAAATTTCTTTCTTCCACAGACAAGTGTTTCTGGTGTGGCTGTAGCTACAGAAGATCGCAAGAGAAACTTCCATGCAATCCCTTTTCAAGGGAAACAGTACATTTGGATGATTCAATATGCATTCTAGCAATATCTAATATGAAAGCAAAAGGAAAACATTTTTTTACAAGTAGTTTTTTAGGAAACATACTAAATGTATAAGTTCTAAGCTTATTTTACAGTATCACAAAAAAAGAGAAAAGCCTAATTGGCAGAATATTAATCCTGTTTGCAAAACTCAAGTCAGGTGAATGATCTTTACCACTTTTTGCATTTTATTTCAATGCAAGCTTTTGCTAACTTAGTGGTCTTGTAATTTTCATACCAATAGATTTTGTAAGAAAATAATTAACCAATAGCTACATGTATCTTGCTGTGTTTTTTTATACATTGTGCATTGATGTATATTCTGAGCTCAAGTTATGTGGTCTAACTGAACACATGTCTAATTTCATTTTGATTTCAGGTTTTCAAACTCTGTTGTTTTGCTCAAATTCAGTATTCTTGTATCCATGGCAACAAGATGTGCATACTCTGTCTTAAATATTATCTCACCAAAAAGTCAAGCGATTGAAATGGAAAGTACTTGGCATGTCAGAACTTCACTGTATTTCAGATAGACAATTATGAACAAGAAATGAAGTGTGTAGTGACTTTGCTGCTGGATGTACTGTAATTACTTCTCTGCTTCACAACGTACTTTTATGGCTCAAGGTTCTTCAAAATGAAAAAGAGTGCTGCATCTTTATTTATTAAATGCTAATGCATTCCTAACAGACAGGCTTAACTACAAATGTTTAACAATTATGCAGGATGCTCTAAAGTGCTCTCAGCTTAATCAGTTTGTTTTCATCTTTTTTATTTTAATTTTCACTGAAATTCAACAGCAAGAGATTGATTTTAATAAAAATACAGGGATAGGAGTCAGCACACTTTATAAAAAGACTCCAACTCGCCACCAAGTTTTGTTGAGCTAGAGCTGATGCCTTGTTGGGGCTACCTGTAAAACAGGCTGGATAAAATTAAGAGAATGAAAGCAGGTATTTACTGAAGGGCTTTCAGTAAGGTACACTGTGGATCAGGGCTACACCCAAAATGGATGATGGGTCACGAATTTTTCACACTTTTATAAGTTTGGTCCATTTGCATATCAAGGTTAATTCTCCAATTACAATTTCACGTAATGATGTCATTACCCCAAATTTGTTCCCCCTTTCTAGAGGTTTAGTCCACATATTTCAGGGCTTGGGACAACAAGGTGTCCTTGAGTCCAGGCCTAGAGAGGATTTGTTACGTCTAACCAGAGTGGGAGAACAGTAGCAAACAGGCTGTAAGGAGTTTTAGACTTACACACTAAAGCAGTACAGGATCTGAAAAATATAAAAGCTAAATCCTAAGGCATCAGAACAGTACAGATCAGTATAGCCAGTGAGAAGTTCTCCTTCAGTGTGATCTTCCCATCCAAAATAAGTCCCTAAATTCAGTTAAACAAAACCAGCTTTTGGAATAAATTCTGACATATCGCCAGTAATTTCAAAGAACTTTCTTTATGGGTGTTGGCTTCCTGGGACGCTAAAATGTGCTTGGAAGATAGGTACACAAAAGTATTAGAGCAAACACTGGAATCCAGACAACTAAAACTTTGAGAGAATCCAGTTTCATATCAGGTGCTAATGTCCAAATACCTTCAAAAAGAGTTAGGACAATCATTCAGTCAACAAAGTTGAAAATCTCCGTGTATGAAAATAGCACTCTCATTTTTGTTTCTTGTGTAGTGGCAGTAGAACAGAGAATAAATCATCAGATGGGAATTACTTTTTAAAAAACTGGTCAGAATTTTTTGAGGTAAAACAAGCAGATTCTGAGATGAGCAAGAATTTAACTGAACACTGTAAGGAATTTTCTGTGTTGAATTTTTAAGGGGAAATGCAGGAAAAGACCTGAAAAAATTAGAGTCTGTTGCATATAATAAATGCTGTTTTGAGGACACACAGTTCTTCAGCATTGTTTCCATCTGCACAAAAACCCTGTAGGTCATGAGCAAATCTTTGATATTTTTGTTTTCTGATGATGTATTAGAATAGAGGTACATCTTGGTTTCAGACAACTGTACATTAATCCAACGTATCAGCTTGGAGTTGCAATTCTGCTTTCCTTAGTGAATTTGAGAACCACTACTCCACACCGACTTTTTTATACCTCAGAGTGAAAATAAACTAGGATCTTCAAAAAAGCAATTCCTCCTCAGGTTGAAGAAATTTCAGGGTGGCATGAAGAAACCTGTGTTGGAAACCCTTTATTTTGTGAGAATCTAAGTGAAAGAAACAGGAGAAGTTGACCTTGCAATTTCTTTTCCATGTTTATAACCTGTCCTGAAATGACAGCTCTCAGAGAGACAAAAACATTTGGAGCAACTCATTGATAATAAAATTTCAATGTTAACTGTTATCTTATTCCTCTTTTGCTTTTTTTTTTCTTTATTCTCATTTGTGTTTTACTCTTCTATATCTTCTCTTTGAGGCCTTGGGGGGGGTTTAACGTAAACTCACGTGAAGTACAGACGGGTGCCAAGCTAAGGTCAACATTTCCAAATGCTGTCTGCAGTACTTGTTCATTTAAATTTTCTCTTAATTTAATTTTCTCTTCCTACAGATCAGTTCTTTCATAGGTCCTCACTGCTCACAACTTCCACTAACATGTTTTAAAATTGCTACCAACTCAAGTCTTAAAAAAATTCTAACTCAAAGGTGTCTTGCGTTTGGATTGACACATAAAAACCCCAAACCCAGCAACCTGACACTCAGTTTTGTTTTCTGGTTGAAGTGAGCCTCTTGAGACCTGATATCCAATAAGTAATTTGCCCCTTACGTTGCTTGTTTGAATCTTGGTTCTGAATGAAGGACAGTCATACTTGGTTCTTGTACCTGTAAAAATTGTTATCCCACTAGAAGCTTAGGCTGAAGTGAAACTTATTCCATCCTTTGTTTAATCCTTCCTTTAACGGCATTTGAAACATCACTGCAGTCATTTTAATTGCTCCTTGGCCTAAAGTTCCCATACTCCCTATGTCTTCTTGCTTAATTGCTCATTCAATTATTTAATGTAACTTAAAATTTCTAAAATACAAAATTCCTTTAAGACCTTGATGTCATGGCTTGAAGGTAGAAGGTCCCTTCTAAAGATCTTTTCCAGTCACTGAGACRTAGTCTTTTCAAAAGATAAGGCTGTGGCTTCACACATTTTTAAGTGATGATCTATTCTAATGCTGCTCTGAAGAAGGCTGACATCTGGAAAAAAAAATGTTATACTCAGTTAGATGCTGCAAGTGATGGAAAGTACAAAAAATTTTAAAAAAAAGGACTTGTAGGAGGACAGCCGCACTGATTTCCAGATTTCACTCCTGCAGAAACTCTTTCATATTTTATGGAGCTTTCTGCTTACAAACATTTTTTCCCCGCATTTCTTCTCTGCCAACTTTMATGCTTAACAAAAATACAAAAATCTTTCTGCTTAATGAGGGTTGTGTGAGCTAGAGTTATCAARTTAACTTAAAAGCAGGGACAGATAAAAGAAACAAAATAACAATGGGTCTGAAGCATTCAAAACTGCACCCTGGTGGATGAGCAGCAGGACCAGCAGGAAAGCAGGATGCAGGCGRGGGATTTGGACACTTGGAAAGAGGAGATTCCTGCTCCCTGGACTTCATTTTGTATTTTGCTCTGGTAATCTGATAAAGATCCATACACAGCTTGAAGTGTCAAAGTAAGGTTTTGCCTCATCCAGACAGACATTGTCTAAAAAACTGGGGATAGAGATCTGAAATACAGATACACCTGCACCTAATATAAACTTAATGCATCCTTCCATCCTTGGTGCAAAAAGGGAAGGTGTAGGATAATATATTGAGAAACAGTAGAATTGCATAATAAAATTAGACTTTCTAGTTTGAATATTTGGGATATTTTATGCATTGGCTGTTTTGTTTCCTCACACCAAGCACCCAAGTACCTCTATAATAATATATTTGTTAGCAAGAAAGCCATTGAAAATCTATATTGCTTTATGCATATCTGCAATATTTTAATTTTCACGCACATAGTGTGCATTCAGTTGTGAGTAATTAGTAGAAAAAACCCCAAACAACTTTCTCAGTTCTCCATACCTGGTAGAAAGAGGTACTTTTTTTTTTTTTTTTTGTTAGAAATTTCTTCTGATCTACTTTGCAATGGCAATATTCTCACTTGTCTTCTGGAAACTAAAATCGCTGTCTATGTGTGGCTGATAGAAGCAATGCATTGCTTTTATTGCATTGTTACTTCTGATCCAGGATAAACATCCAGATTCTCTGAAGTCAGTAAAGAGGGTCAGGCACCTCCTTTGGATCTGTTGAGATGACTGGAGACAACTTAGGCACTTCTCTTTGGAATGAGTTAAATTGTTCCCTCAAAGATGATTGTGAGACTAGCTGGTTAACTTCAGATTATCTCTTACCAGTGCTTTCAAAACATTGTGAATAAGCTGAAAAATCTCAAGTTTTAACAGACTTCCAAAGTGTTTACTGTGCAGGGAAGTAGCTCACAGACTCCATGGAGGTCTGACCTCTGATCTGTGCTGTACAACATATTTGTGAATATTAGCAATGAGGTGAAAAAATTTGCTTATGAGACTCAATTAATTGGGATAACAAAACTGATGGTTAATGGTGGGCAACTGCAAATGTTTGCAATATTGATTCAGTGGGCAATGGATTGCTGACAAAACTCAAATGTAATAAGTCACACAGGAAAAATAAAAACACTTTTTTGGGTTTTTTTTATTTACAGGAATGAGTTCTGAGTTAATGATTATTGCCCAGAGATTAGATTTTTGAGTCAGAAATCATCATTGCATAGAAAAATCATCTCAATACTCAGCAATAGTCAAAAATCAAGTGAAACCATGGATTAATAGGAAAGGATTAGACAGCATGACAGAAAGTGTCCCAGCAGTGGTGTGTAACTCCGTGGTGCACCTACATTTGGAGGCAGGTATGATCCCTACTTTTGAGAGGAAGCACGATGCAACTGGAATGATGGCATGGAGCATCAAAAGTTAGGATGGGTCTAACCCTGACCCARCAGTAAATGGACTAGGACACTTCAGCTAGAATGAGACAGCTGAGAAAGAATTCGATACCCAAAACAAGCAGAAAGAGAAGCTTCTCACAGACATGCTTACATTGCAAGACTTCCCTTTGATGTGCAGAGGTTTAAAGCTTAATACAGGTCCAAACCCAGTTTTTGAATCATAGAGGGAAAAGACATGAGAGGGCATGAAATAAAAATACAATAGCTAAGGATTGGGCAGCTCTTGAGGCACAGTCTGCTGCATGCTGAGAGAATGTACAAGGAAGTCTCATGTGGTGCTTTCTTGGTTGTAATCCTTCTCAGCATCTGCTGCTTGTCCAGTGCCAGGAACACGATACTTTTCTAGATGTTCTGTTATTTCTGTTATTTTGGCTCCTACTATATAATTTCCTGCACAATCCTTTCCCTACTATGACTGTCTAGAGTATAGATTGAGTCTTGAAAGTTTCCGTAATTTCATTAAATATTACTTCTGAAATTTAAAGGAATAAATTTTTTTTTTTAGTTGAAAAATCCATTCTCTTCCCATTTTATTTCTCTTCTTGCTGTTTCACATTTATGTGTTTTTCAGAATATTCAGCTTAGAGGATAAAACTGTTACCACTTTGTTTGAGGTGAAGTTAGTGAAGAACTATGGAATGATGTTTGACTTTCCAAACCTCTCCACATACTGCACTTGTGCAGGATTCTGTACATTAGTAGATTTGACTTCAGAAAATTGACTACTGTATTTAATTTTTTTAATTAAAATTGGGCTATCAGCTCATGTTGCAAATATTGTTGAAGCCGCTAAAGAAAGAGAAAAAATGTTGCCTATTTCATAYCTCTACATTATTTCTTTTAGTAGTCTGCCTGTTACAGTATTTTCTTTGTGCACCTTTTAACAGTTTATATACAATTTGCTATTCAATTGCTTCTCTCATTGGCTCAATAGTACTTYGGAGCAATTGTAGTATCTTCCACATTTTTTTTTTGTCTTTTTGGGGAATTAGAAACACTGAATTTAGAGTTTTTTGTTTTACCTTGCTGTCAGGATCATGCATATATACAAATATCCTACATTAAAGCATTTTTTCCTCTGAATACTTTAGAAGTACACTCAGGAAACAAATAATTTCTTTCTTTTATAGAATAAGCAACACATTTTTTGCCTGCTTTGAACAGTGCAATACACTTTTTATGTGTTCACTTGAGTTTGTCTTATATACATATTTAATGAATAAATTTTAGAAATAATTAGGGTCAATTTCAGGTGAGGTGTAGAGTTATGTAATACCGTTGCTTATAAGTTTTATTTCTCAAACTTATAGCAGAATGGCATGGATGAAACAATAGGAGTTGGGTGATATGGGGCGGAACATTCTTTCAATTTTCACATCATAGAGTAATTTTAAATTCAGTTTCAAATTTAATTTCCACTTGATTTCAAGTGAACTAAATCTCTAATGCTCTAAGTCTTGTTATTTGTCAATCCTGCTTAATCATCATCCTTTATTATGGAAAATAAATTAACTCCACAAATAATCCCTCAAGATCTCTTGTTTCTAAAGGAATCCTCTCTGCTTCTCCATGTATTATTCCCCCATCTGTTCATTCACCCTTTTGCACAATAATAAGTCACATTTGCAGGAAACAAGTGTAATCCTTCAGTGTGAAACGTGTAAAAGAAGCTACACCAGCTGCAGGAGCACCAGACCTCTGAGTTGTGAATCAATGTGATTTCRCAAAAGCCTCTTATTGTTTACAATACGCTCTATTTGCACATCCCACAACTTTTACTTAATACACTACCTATACATAACTTATACAGTTAGCTTACTTATACATAATACTCATACATTTCACTTGCTTATACTTAACTCACTACTTTTACACGATACTCTACTTATACATGTTACAACTTATTCATACAATTAGCTTACTTGTACATTTTACTTGCTTATACCTAGCACACTACTTATACATGATACTCTACTTATACCTCGCTTATGCACGTTGCAACTCATTCATCATACAGTACATATACATTTTGCTACTGCTGTGCATGCAATCACACATACTTGACTGGCTTTAATCCAGTGCAACACAGTCCTTTTTATCTACTTCTTGCTGTCTTGGTATTTGTTAACAGCTTCTTTTGTCTCAATTCTTTTCTAATTTAGCACAGTTTACCTTTCAGTCTTCAATGAATTCCTGAGAGCTCTAACAGGTGGGGCTCTCGATCTAGACAAGCAGAGTCAAGATGACAACAGCTACAAAACTCCTTCRACAATCAGCAGCCAAGTTAGTCCAGGAAATCCAAACAATAAGACAGCAAAAGACAGGGAACAGATATAAACCTGTACCTCCCTTCTGAGYTTTCAGACTGGAGCTTAAAAACCCTCTTGGGGCTGATGTGCTGCAGCTGACGGTGGAAGGCCAGGTGAAGCTGGTGAGGGTGATCTCAGCTTGGTCCCATGCTGAGGGCTCTGGTAAGAATAACTATAGATGGTTGGCTGGGGCACACTGTCAAGGTTCAAGCACCTTACWACACCAACAGATTCCTTGTGAAGGGTATGGCGTCCTATTTAGAAGTGGTGTCAGGGTTTGTGGGAGTAAATTAAGGAATTTTATTGCAATAACTTCTATTGGGTAGTGCATAGGCAAAACAAAGTCCATAAAAGCCTTCCTTAAAATTGTTCATATCCTCTCCTTTCTGTCTCATTGCCCTAGCTACTAGGATGTGTCCACTGTTTCTTATTTGCTTTTCTCTTGCATTTGTGGTTGCAGAGTCCCTTGGGCTTAGAGAGAAGGATGAAGAATAGCTTTCCTGTCCCTTCCACCTTTGTATAACAGGCTTTGAAGAACAAGTGAAAAGGGATTTGAATTTCTTTTGATTGCAGATATATTTCATCCATAGCAGATGAGTGCAGTTGGCCTTGAGCTCTTTCACAAGGTGTTCTGATGCTCCCTATCTGTGCATGCATGTGCTTTTTGAAGACAACCTGACACTGAAGCCTCGGTGGAAGGAGGCAAACTGTTATGTGGCCATTTTTTTCTCTCTTTAAAGTGGTGTGACACATTGCTATATATCTCATCATCAGGCTTTAAGCACTGTTCTTAAAGTTTGAGAATTTCAGTCTGAAACCAAAGTATCTCCAAGGATTGTGCAGGAAACTTAAGCGGTCACTTGGGTAATTCACTTACAATCACCCTACTAGCCTGGATATCTGTTTTTGGTTCACTGCATCCTCCAGGTTGGTTGATTGCAGAAGGTGGTCTGACCCTCTCCCCTAACCTCTGTGCTTGCCAGACTCACATCATGGTGATAGAATATGACACTAATTTTATTGAAGTGTCCCATAGCCAAAAGAATCACACTATTTAGTGGGCAGTTGAGCATCTGTGACAAGTGAAAAATAGTTGTGTTGAGAGGTACCCTAAATTAACTGCTTTTCTAATGCCTCCCCTAGGTGCAAAATTGTGTCTCATACTCCAGCTTGTTCCTCTGCTGAATGTCATTGAATCCTCATCTGGATTGTAAGCTTAAAGGACTCTAGAGGCTTCATTTGATGTATGTAAACAGAAATAATTGCTTCATTGAATTACTTCATTCTGGTATCTTGTTTTTAATATTTAGCTCTTAGAGTACAAGTTAGTTGGAACAAATGCATGGGCTTGTGTTTTTCTTTTTTTCTAAAGCAATGGAAAGGATTACATTCTCAGGAAAGAAACAATCTATCATCTTTTACCATAGTGCTATTTTAATCCTAGTCATATTCCATAAGTTGACAAAACAGAGCGACTTTCATTATTTATGTTTGTAAATCATTTACATTTAGACAGTACAACAGACTGGTGGGGTTTCCACACTGTAATATAACAACTTCACATCATTTGGGGGCAAGAACTACTTTGCATGCTGTGCCATTAGAAAACTCATTACAATGGTTCATTCGAGGGCATGATATGAATAACATGAATCTCAAAACTGCTCTGTGTCTTCAGTGGATTCTTTCTGTCATAACCAATTGCCTGATCCATTTAGATCCATTTACTAACGTTTTTAATATCCCTAGATACATTATTTATTGAGAATTAACACCTCTAAACTGTACTCTCAAGAGACTGTTAGAAACATTTTCTCCATATATACGGAGATGAATGTGTTGGGATTTAAAACAAATGTCAAGAAAATTGCAGTCAAGTGAAAATGACTCTTACTGCATTGCAGATCCTAAGTAAGTACTTCATGAAAAACAGCAGACTGCAATGAGCAGCACAGAGTCAGGCAGCATCCAAACATTAACCAGCGCTCTGTTAAATTGGATTTCATAAATGATCTCTGCCTGCTATGTTTTGTGTTCTTTACATACAGGCCACTATACATCTTCATCTGTTTTGGAACTGCAGTGTGCAAATATGCAAAGAAGATCATCCAAGGTAACCCACTAGAAGCATCGCATAATAACTGAGGTAGATTAAATGAGGAATGTAACAGGGAGAGATGCTGGTGCTTGAAGGAAATGTATCCAGTTTCACAAACTCTAAAGAATATTATGTCCAAATGATGCTATCAAGAAGAAGAAAACTTGTAATATTTTAAAGAAAAATGTGAGAATGGATGTTTCTTTCTTGTTGTACAGGATAGGCAGAACAATATGCCTGGGTTGTTTCACTGGAATTAACTGGGCTTTCATCTCTGTGAGCTATTATTTAATTACAAAAATCAACCTCATGCACCAAACTTACCTGAAATTCTGATACCCTATTTTATAGAGATAGAAAAATTTCTATTTCATTCGCATTTCAGATAGAAATTTTACATGCGCATCCTCAGAATGCTGTTATTATTTGGTACTGGAAGTTTTTTGTAACATTACCAGTGAAAAGTAATTTTTTCAAAGTTACAGTAACAAACCAATATCTAATTGTGTGTGGATGTTTTCTCTTATAGGTGCTTCCAAAACTGTCCTTCACCCATTGCAATGGGCTGTATCCAATGCAGGAATTTCCCTCAGATGCTGGCACTGGAAAGTTCCCATCCCTTGTTCTCTTTATTAATCAAGYCCTCCTGGAGCTCAGAGCAGCAAGTGGGGAGTTCCGTTCTTGCTCCACCTTCACCAAATGTTAGCTCTGTGTATTATTTATTCTGAACACCTTTAGACAAGTCAGTTAAGGACTCTTCCTGTGTGAGGACAATATATGTGGAATAGACCAGTGGATACTAAATGTTTTGGCAGCTGGAGAGAGCAAACTAAATCTGATAAGAGTGTTAAAATATATCATAGGCCTGCAGCTGGTCAATAGTGAGAGTTTTTAGTTTTTCATTACCTGAGTGGGTCTAGGATAACTTCCTGTCCTCCCACTACCTTCATGAAGCAGGTGCCTCCCGCAGGTTTTGTGTCAGGCCCCATAAACTGTTCCAGATAGCCTAGGTCACCTTGAAAAACAAGGACTGGAAAGCTTGGGCTGTAAAATTCCATTTATGGTGTTACTCTTGCTTCTAGAAATGTCTGTGAATATTATAGAAGTTGGTTTTGGGGTTTTTTATGTGAAAAGGCTAAGCAGAAAAAGCAGAATGTGAGAGTCTGAGAGTTTTCCATTTTTCCAGCGTAAAGGTCGGATGTTGATGGTTCATCCCTCTAATTGAAATGTCAGAGGTACAAGATGCCTCACAGAAATGACATATCATATCTGGGAAAGCGAATTAAGTCTCATTTTTTGAATAACCATTGAACAATCTGGACAGGGCAAAGTGTCAGGAGCTGGCAGGTGTGACAGGAAATGAAGTAGCCAGAGGCATTATTTTCCAATACAGTTGTTCTCTGCGAACTGTAGAAATTCACTTGTTTGTTTAAACAAAAGACAGATACAACTCACCAGAGCTCCACAGCTGTAATTGCCTTTGCTCTGGTATGTTTGAGAGCATCAGCAAAGACAAACTGAAAACAACCAGTGAAAACAATCTCCATGGCTTTGCAAATCTGCCGGAAGAAAACATGCTCAATAAGCCCCCATACATCTTCCTGCTCCACTGGGAGAAACTGAACCATTTTACAGCAAGGGACATTGATTCCCCACAAATCTTGCACTTGCTGAGGAAGTGTGAAAATAAATTCAAGTAGTGCTTCAGATCTTGGCATTCTCAGGGATTAAAGAGAAACATCCATAATAATAGCACTTTGGGATACTGTTGAACAAAGGAAAGGCATAAATGGCTTGTTGGGAGATTGCTACTCATACAGGATGAGTGTTTTGCTTACACTTCAGAAGGTCTCTTTCTGAGAGTGCTGACTCTGTGCAAGAGAGCATTTATGTTAGCTCTGCCAGTTCAAAACTGACTAGAGCTGTAATAGCAGCAGCAGTTTCCTACAGAAAACAATCGTTGATACAATTTGATACATTCGTATACAGCTGCCGTTCAAACCCTAACCAAAGAAAATTCCTTCTGTCACGATTTTAAAGGGAATTTACAGCTGCTAAAGTATCAACTGCTAAAGGCCAGGTACATTTCAGAAACATTTATGTAGGTAGTCCAAGTCCCAAATGGGCCTTCACATATCCATGTTCATGATCATCCCCTACAGTAGTGGCTATCAACCTGATTCAAACATGGTAATTAATCTTTCTAACTAGAGGTCTATATCTGAATAAGTCCTGTGTTCTCTCTTGATAATCAAAGCACAAACATTTTACTTATCTGTAAAGAGATAGCTATGCCTTAAGAGGTGTTTATTGATGCCTGCAACAAGTTTCAAACTCATAATAGTTTAATTGTGTTTACCTATAGCTACATATAGCTGCAGTATAAATGTATGGCACAACTGAGTAGCTTTTAAAGCACAGCATAAATTGATCCCTTCTAGTCCCATCCACTTTGGAGTCACTCAGAACACACAAAAAGATTGTCTAGGCTTGTATTAAAGTACTTGTCTGAGAGTCTGAGGGTTTCCTCTGTTGCTGCTTCAGAATTTTCCTGTTCCCAGTAAACCTCTGTATTGGGCTTGCAGGGCAAGGTTTTGGGAGCAGAGGCAGGGGCTGCACAAGAAGCTCTCTGAGGAGACACCAGGGGCTGCCCCTGTGTCAGGCAGAGTCAGTTCCAGCTGGATCCTTCTGTGGGTGCTACACTGGAGCACTGGAGTATCCATACTGCAGCCCGTGGAGGACCCACCCCTGGAGAATGTGAATATGCCCTGATGGAAGCTGCAGCTCCTGGCAGAGCTCTGGCCTGTGGATAGGAGCCTACACAGGAACAGGTTTTCTGGGAACCTCTGGGAACCCACACTGGAGCAGCCTGTTCCTGATGGATTGTACCCCATGGGAATGCTCCATGCTGGAGCAGTTCTTGAAGAACTGAAGCCCATGGGAAGCACCCTCACTGAAGAAGTTTGCAAAGAACTGGGAGTCATGGAGGGCACCTCCTGATGGAATGGAGGAGAAGTGTGAGGAGGAAGGAGCGGCAGACATGAAGTGTTAGACGGATCACAACCCATATTCCCCAGCTGTCTGAGCTGCTTAGAGGGAAAGAGGCAGAAAAACCAGGAGGGAAGTTGAGTCTGGGAAGGAGGGATTGTGGAGAGAAGGTATTTAGTTTAATTTTAGTCATTCATTTTAGTCAAAAAGTGTAGAATGCAGGTGGGATGTCTAATGTAGATAGTGACAATTGTTAATATTTATCATGGATCTTTACACAGGATGCTTATTTGTAGGGCAAAAAAAGAAGAAATAAAGTATGGAAAGGTCACTGCAGTAGCAGATCTGGGAGTGAGACCCAAATGTCCTCCCTTCCTTGGTTTTATCTTCTTTGAAATATGTTTATACATAGTGAAAAAAATTAATTCTAATAAAAACTACAGAGAAGATTATTCATCAATATTGTAAAGAGGGCACCTTTAGTCTAAAATGTTGTAATACTGGATTGTATTTGCCTGATTAAAAAAAACTTTACACTAAACCTGACAGGCGGGAATAGGGTCTGGATATGAACAGGAAAAACACAGAGAGGTACAGCAGGGATTTTGGATTCCTTATTGACAGACACCAGTTCATTCACCCTCATCAAAAGTAATGGGAGAAGCCCAAAAGAAGTGATGTATTTTTTCATCATACAGTGTTTGCAGGAGGAGCCTGCCTGTGCTTAGCACAGCTCTCAGCTGTCACACACCACTAGCAATCTGCAGTGCGGGTATGGAGAGAGCTCTCAGTAGTGCTGCATGCCATTACACACATCAGAAAACTAAACCAAGCTGAGCTTAAAGTGGAGGCAAAAGATCCAAAATATTCAGGAGGGAAACATATCTTTTTATTTATTTTTCATGACCTATTTCAGAAGAGAACTTTTAGCTGCTTAACTTAGGTGCTTAATTGTACCATTAGAGCCAGCAGAAAGCTCCAGAAGGGAAAAGAAGGCCCCGGTGTGGACTAACAAGGCACATTTTGAACTGAAAGTAGCGGTAGTTTTCCTTCCTGCAGACCAGAAGTCTAGAAAACAGCCAGATAATAACATGTTAGACTGAGTTAGATGCTTTGCAGTCCTCAGTAACCATAACTACAATCTCTGTAAGGTTTAATGTGTATTTAGCATCTTGCAGTATCAACCAATGCCCTTGAATCAGCATTTTTGAAATTTTTGAATATATAACATTTTACAACAATTCATTAATTACTGTAAGATTTCTATGGTGGCAAAGTGATTTAGTTCAGAATAAAATTCCCTGATTTTACAGTAATTTCCATTTCTTTCTTATTAAGGTCAGAAAATAATTCCTGTTAAACAAAAAACTGCAAGAATAGACCTATTAATTTATGACAATAATGTGTCTGCTTAAAACTTTTGTCCAAAAGTGAAGTGGCTCAAGACATGCAATACTGGAGGAAATGATCATGTTTTTGAGGTATCAAAGCTTTAAAGAAGCACGATGTCAGTTACCTGTAAAAATGACCTCTTTGTTTTTCCTTTGAAGATGAGCTCTTAATAATGGCACAACGAGAACTAGACATAGGAGGCGACCTAAAGAAAATACCTCTTTGTGCCCTTGAAGAGTCCTTTACATGAATGTCATTGTAAACTGGAGAACCAGACATAAACATTCAGAGAAACAGCACATTGCTCGTGCTCCTTTACATTAAAGACTTCCTTTGATCTCTGTGTCTAGGCTTTGATAGCTTCCCCACAGAACAAATCATTGTATAACATGCACAGCATTCAAAATTAATAAATTAGTGTGGAAGATAAGCCACTGGCAGCAAACATATCTAGAGCTTTGATGCTGGATTTGTGTTGCTAAGGCCCTTGTTGGAGTTTTGCTAATCACTTTCTTTTCCTTTTTCCTTCACTCTCTCTCTGTCTTTTTTTCATTCTTTTTTTTTTAACAAAACATGTTATTTTTCCATGGAGAGAAACAACTTCATCTTCCAAATCTGAAATGCTGGAAATTTTGGAGAAGCTTGAATCCCAGATTGAGATCTAGGATGTTGTTCTTTGCTTCCTTCTGCTTCTCTATCAGATATACTGAGTAGCTGATGAACTGAGAGGCATGATCAGAGATCTGCTTTTCCTACCTACCTCAAAGTTGAAGAGGATGGAATGTGTGTCTGCTTTACATCCTTTAGATATCAGATTCAACTACGCAGTGGACCTTCACCTTCCAAAAACCCCTGGGCTAATTCTGTGCATAAAGACAGATTTTGACTGTGGAAATATGAAATTCCTGTTCATTTTCATGACAACTAATCTAAATTCCATGAATATTTGCAGGGATTAAACAAGGGTATAGGAAGACCACAGAAATTTACACCTAACGGAAATGAAGAGGGAATCTTCAATGCAGTGTTTGCCTTTTGGTGATTTTATTATTTCAACCCAAAGACCAATGCTGTGGAAAGGCTGATCTTGAAATTCTGTCCTTGTTTTTAAGCTTAAGTTGTATTGCCAAAATTTTTATAACACATAATTATTCATATGCATAAGCATTAATAGTTTTAATTTATAAAAAATAATTAAGGTATTCTATCCCTATAATGTCTTCTGTTTTTTAATGATGATATATGCCTCAAGATTGCACTGAAAGATCTCTTGTTCTATATCACTCTGGATATGGCTTTTCTCACCTAACTTGAATCCAACTGACCAATAAGAATCCCTCTAAGAACAACAGCAASAGGTGGGACCAGCTTTGAAAGTGGGTGTCAAAATACGTGGAAGTTATGTGTAGCGGCTTAGCTGTCCACGTGTGAAAGTTGAGATATCCCAGGGTTTACAAGGCACCCACATGTGACCACAGTGTCTGGAAACATTTCCTTGGGTCAGTCCAGTCATGATCCCCCAACTGATATTAGATATCAATATTTAAGTAACTGAACTGAGTCGTATTTCTACATCTCTGCACACTATCTTCCACACCCTCAGTCTCAAAACAAGGGACTATACAAATTTCAACACTTCTTCTTGATCTTAATCAAACATCAAAATTAATCTCTGCACACTTTGAAGAACAAGTGCTGTTTCACAAGTGGTACTCACCTGCTAAATGTCACAGCACCATCAGATGTGATCACAGGCAACATTCCTGTCTTCTATATTCTCAAAGTTACTATTTTTTTTATAAGCCTCACATTTTTGACTATAAGAATTAATATTTTAGTACGTACTATAGCTGTAATATTGACTGTGAGGAAAGTCTGATTCTCATCCCACAGGTTCCACCAAATTTTTATTTTCCTAAATAATGTAACTTTGAATTTCACTACTGACCTCTTTCTGAACCGTTTGCCATTTGCTCAGAAGACAAAGCTCTCCTGAAACAAGAACTCTTGCAAAATTCACTCCAAGTAAATAAAAATGAACATTCTTTCACAGTAATATGATGAGTAGGGGAAAATTATTTGTCAGTTGAGCTGTAGGTGTGATTTTTCCTCTTAACTGCTCTGTATAGTTACTTAATAAAAAAAAAAAAGCTGAACATATTTTTGAATAAATTATAAACCAGATGGGGAAAAAATACATGCATAACATAAAAAGGGATATATAAAAATTATACTTGAATTGAACAGCAAAGGAGCTGTTTTAACATGTTTGAATCTTATGATTTTTGCAGAGTCATTTAGTGGTGTATTTTATCCCTTTAGATGTATTTGTATGACTCAGGTCAACTAAAAGTTAGCATTCACAAGCACTGACTAGCACTGATGAGCTAATAAGGCGCTGAAAACTTCCACATTGGCATTGAAAACTGAATGATCAGACTATCTCAGGGAGGTTTTGGTGTGACCAAAAGTTCAGTGCTTGTATAAATTGATTAATATTATAAATTTTGTAAGCTGAAATTTAGTGGTCATTATTATTTTCCACCATGACTGAATATTCTATTTATGATTTAAACAACTATCTTGAATATCACTAAAATAAGAATTTTTAAGAAGGAAATCTTTGTGTCTAAACTAAGATGAGAGATTTCCTGCAGCCATTATATCACTAGGGCAGAACCTCAGAAGAGCTGAATTTGTGCTATGCAGTCCTCTGCAAGAATGGGTAATTAAAATAAGGTGTCTTTTAAGCTGTCAGCCTAAGTTTTCTCTGTAGTTTGTGGAAGAGAGATATCTTCAGTGAGTAACTCATCCTCCAGAGAAGTCTGTCATCAGGTAGCAAGAATTGTCTCTCAGGAGGTTTTGTCTGTTCATTGAGTCAGAACAGTTAATTGCCAAAGCCCTGAGTCTGGTGATTTGGGGGAGGACACTTTTCCATACTGAAAATTGCTGAATGTCACTGGAGTGTTGTGCTGCCAACAAGACAGGGCCATGGTCTAAGACCAGGTAGCAAAAATTCAGTGGTGCTTGGGTAAGATCTGGAGGCTCTTGTCTGACATCTGATTAAGACTAACGCAATAGTTGCCGTGCAAAAACTTGTATCGGCCCACAGGTATCACATGTCTACTCTTGGCAAAAGTTGTATTATTGAAAATGTCAGGGGAAGAATGCAGCTAAAATTTGGCCTTTAAAGATGACTGTTTTACGTTATTCCATGAAACAATTTGTCAAATGTTGATAGGATTAAATATTCTGRATTCTTTCCTTTGAAAAAAATTTGGTGATGGTCTGTATCTTCATGAAGTTTCATAAAATAACCCCCATTAAACTTCATCTGTTATTCTTTCATTTTCAAGGTATTCAATGCAGTTTAATTATTTTTCTCTCTTTCCACTTAGGCTATTATAACATGAAAAATTACATCTCAAAATGTGGAACAAAAATTCAAATAATGAAATTTAGTTGCTGCCTTTTTCAATATCACTTTTGCTGTAATTTTAAAATATAATTTTGTAAATAACTTGTGCTTATTTGAAATGATAATTTTCCAGGCATTTTCTCTCAGTTGAAAATGTTGATGACTCTCTTGTCRTTTTTGGACTTTTAAGAACACTTGCATGGCCTAGAAAAATTGTAGAAGAACATTTTAAAATGGACTGATGGTGGAAGGAACAACAGAAATGTAAAATATTGCAATAATTGCTTTATATAACAGCTTTACTTAATGTAATTATGAGATAACCATTAAGGAATAAATTAAGTGCTGAAATGAATGTTAAGGTAAGTGACAGAATGCAAGTTAGTCAATGATAGAGCTGGTTAAATAGCACCCAATGAATAATAGATATGACTTGAACTCTCTTGAATGCATAATGAAGAGAATATTCTATTGAATTATTTATCCTGTCAGAAAGAAGGTACATGTGCCAAATTTGCAGCAGTTCTCTGAAAGGATTCAGACTCCTGGGGTATGAGGTGATTCTCACTGGAAAACCTGAGAACAGCCTATCCAGAAGTTGATGTGCTGATGTGATTAAGGAAGGAAAGTCTCGTATAAGCACCCTTGAAGGTAAAATCTGAGGTTAATGACCGAAGAGATAATGTAAGGTCAAGTGTCCTCCCATCCATTAGGATGTGCACTTGGGCTAGAGGCCACATGACCAACCTAGTGCTGCCTTCAAGTCTCAGAGGACAGGCTTCTGCAGGAAGATTTGTTTCAATATTGAAGCATTAAAACCATATAAAAACCTGACTTCCTTTTATTATGTGAACAAAGACATATGACGATCTTTAAAAATATGCAAACTTATAATTAGCTTGAAATTTTTAGATAAATATATTGCTTTTTAGATCACTTCAAATTCTGATGAAATTTGGATGCTTAAATCCCTTAACATTTGCAGAAATCCTTTATTTCCCGAATTAGCATTAGAGTCTATTAGGTATCTGAAAAATGGCATGATCCTTTGAAATCCCAGTTCCAGAGTGATTTCATTAGGCACTGCTGAATGTTTGGTTGCTATTGCAGATGTCTGAAAGCTAATAAGATTTGGGGTCTACAAATCCCATTCAGAAACTCCCCCTGCTGTACGGTTTTGGCTTACTTTCTATCACACATCCCTCCTACACAGGAAAATCTAGAAACATTATTAATCAATAGAAGAATAATTRCTTTGATATACTAAGACTGTAAGACAGGGCAATGTCTATGTACACTGCTTCAAGGTTTGGTCTATCAAGCTAAGCCCAAATCTGGGTCAGCAACTAAAAGGCCAAAAGCTGTGTCACAGTGGCATGGGAAAGCCACTGCTATTGCATGGCAAGTTAACACAGGCTAATTAAATATTACCTTTTACACAGAAAACTAATTTTGAGTTAAACACAGCTTTTCAGAGGCAAAAACATTCCTAGCACTTGAGATTGTTTATAGTTGTTTGTATATGAAAATATTTAGCATGAAATTGAAAATATTGCCATCTTCATCTATCTATTGCAACATTTCTTTTTTTAAGAAGTAAAAAAAAGTCATTATGAATTATAATGTTTCACTTTAATTTATTTCAAAATGTTATTTGGTAAAAATAACCACATTCGTAGAAAGTTCTTCATCCATCAAACCCTCCTGAGAACAGAAGAATAAGTCTGACTTAAAACTCTGGGTGCTAATTACACTTTGCAACAATTGAAGAAAAATTTGAATGCAACTGCTCCAGTTTAGCTCTGCMTCCAGTACCTTTAATTTGCTCGGGAAATGACAATAAAATGAAAAATATTCAGTATATAATTGAAAATAAACTGCTAAATCCTAAAGCCAGCTCATCTTTGCATTATTAATCTCATGGCAGAAATGGTTTTGTTTGACTTGTACTGCAAAGACTATCCTTCAAACTAAATCAAATGACTAGAAGAAGTGTCATTGATGATTCCTGAGACATCAATTGCATCATAAAATAATTATTTAATTTGCAGCCACCTTGGTGTTAGGAAATCACAGACAATGAAAATTTGTTGATAAATTTGTATTTTGAGAAGAAACTAGAACATGAATATAATTAGAACACTGTGGCCTTTCCTCCAGCTAATGATAGGCTGAATTTGTTTACCTACTTGTTAGCACATAAAGGCTTCCATCAGGGTTTTGTACAACAYACTGGGATCAACAACTAACCATGTCTCAGCAGTGCATTTCACACTGAAGTCCATGCCTGTCTGCAGTCCCCAAAAGGGCAGCCTCTGGAGCAGGTGTGGGTACAGCCTGTGCTGCCTGTTTGGTGATGAATCCTCAATGGTGCAACACCTCAAGGCTCTCCCTGTCTCGATGAGTCAGTCTAGAAATGAAGTGTGCTTTTATTCCCTGTTAATGCCAGGCAAAGGAAAGAGAGGGCAGAATAACAGTTTTTMTGACATGAGAAATTATCTTTCACGCAGAAAATATCCATTGCAGAAGGGTATTCCGAAAGAAATATTTAATACAATGATTTTTTTATTCATGTTTTCTGAACAAAAGTAGAATGCCTCCAGTAAATGTTAAAATGAAATGTCAGTTTAGTTGAGGCTGTTCCTCGCATTCATTTCTCATTTTAATTATGGATAGTCATTTTTTTTTTGAATCACAAGGAAAAGTAAGGAGGATGACATTTGTAAAAGCTTCCAAAATTTTTGAACAAGCATGGGGGAATCTATGTTTCTAGTTTCCAGTTTTTGATTTTGAGTATAGATGATGTTCTCCTCCGTTTCACTTGATCACCAAAACCAGCATGTGTGCCTACACCAACTGRTGGGGCACAGGGATGTGAGGAGAGGGCTTCAGTTTGTTGTGATACATGTTGTTATCTGCATTGTGGATGTGTCTTTGCCAGCAATGAAATTCTTTCCAGTCCTCAGAGAAAGGGAACTGTTTACAAGGGGTTGCAGTGCCGACAAAAATGGGAAGCCTTTGACGGTACTTCCATGTGTGAGTTCATCTGTGGTTTCACCAAGAGAGAAGAGCCACACCCCAAGACTGAGCATCAGGCAAAATCACACCTCAGCTCTACACTTTCAGGGCACCAAATGAGAAATATGGGCACACCCAAGGTTTCCTGAAGAAGTACCATACTGAATTGTCATGAAATATTTTTTCATGCCATTGGGCCAAATGAGCATGCCACCAAAATATTTAAATTTCCCCAAAAGCATACAAGGACACATTGATAATTATTAGATACACTGGAACTGGTCTTTCTAGACTATGGCTCAGCTATAGGTGATTCCTACCTGCATGCTATCTAATTGCATGCTATGTGGTAATRCACCTTTTGGTGGAGACAGTTAAGGAGTTGTGAAACCATTTTGAAGATTGATTTGAAAGACAGAACATTGCTTGGGATAAAACTTGGAGCAGCATCACTGATGCTGACTAAATTTCCTCCACTTACTATTTGGTAAAGCAGCATGCCTGGCAGGCTTAGAATAGGTTGCTAGGGAACATGATGCCGTAGTGAAATTAAGTAAGCTATTCAAACTAATTAGTCTAGGAAGAATGTGTGTTTTTTAAATTCATAAGATGGCAGTTACAAATAGACAGATGACAGTCAATTATGTTTAAAAAGATATAATGTTCAGAGGGGTGGGTCAGATTCTCTCCAAATAAAAACTGCTTTGAAAATGATTTGAACTGAAAATGAGCTTAATTCCTTTGAAACAGAATTAAAAAGGTAARTCAGTCTCACCTAACTTTAGCAACTTACTTAGAGGCCAAGGGTAAGTTATCTGTCTGGGTTGCTTATATGGGCTATGGACACAGACAGGTGTCTTCACAGGACACAGAATCATAGAACGGCTTGGATTGGAAGGGACTTTAAAGATCATCCAGTTCCAACTCCCCTGCCATGGACAGGAACGCCTTTCACCAGAACAGGTTACTTAAAGCCCCATCTAACCTGGCCTTGAACACTCCCAGGGATGAGGCATCCATAATATCTCTGGACAACCTCTTCCAATGTCTGACCACTCTCATATTTCTTCCTAATATCTAATCTAAACATACTCTCTTTCCCCTCAAAACATCCCCTCTTGTCCTGTCACTACACATCCCTGTAAAGAGTCTTTTACCATCTTTCTTGTGGGCTCCTTACAAGGCTGTAATAAGGTCACCCTGGAGCCTTCTCTTCTCCAGGCTGAGCAATCCCAATTTTCTCAGCCTTTCCTCTCAGTAAAGATGCTCCATCCCTCTAATCATATGTGTAGCCCTCATCTGGACTCACTCCAGCAGGTCTGTGTCCTTCCTGTGCTGGGGACCCCAGAGCTGGATGCAGCACTGCAGGTGGGGAGCAGAGCAGAGGGGCAGAATCCCCTCCCTCCCCTGCTGCCCACGCTGCTTTGGATGCAGCCCAGGACACAACTGGCATTCTGGGCTGCAAGGGCACATGGCTGGGTCATGTCCAGCCTCTCACTCACCAGCACCCCGAAGTCCTTCTGGGCAGGGCTGCTCTGGATCTGTTCATCCCCCAGCCTGGATTGATATCRGGGGTTGCCCAGACCCTGGTGCAGCACCTTGCATTTGATCTTGTTAAACTTTGTGAGATTCCCATGGGCCCAATTATTGAGCTTGTCAGGTCCCYGTGGATGGCATCCTGGCACCCCACCACTCAGCTTGGTGTCATCTGCAAATTTGCTGAGTTTGCACTAGGTGCCTCTGTATATGTCATTAAGGAAGATATTAAGTAGCACTAGTCCCAGTACAGACCCCTGGGGGACACTGCTTGGCACTGTTGTGCATCAGGACTCTGAAACAGATAAATAACCTCTGTAGCCCTTCCCTGTCCRTTCAGGTACTCACTCCATCGTAGAAGACCACTGGGTTGGTCAGGCTGAACTTGCCCTTGGTGAAGCTGTGCAGGCTCTCTTGAGTCACCTCCCTGTCCTCCACGTGCCTTAGCTCAGCTTCTCAATGGATCTGTTCCATGATCTTCCCAGGCACAGAGGTGAGGACGACCTCTGGTCGGAATGTCCCAGGGTCTTCCTTTCTACCTTTTTTTAGAGATGGATACATGGTTTCCCATTTTCCAGTTACCTGACTTCACCCGACTGCCATGACTTTTCAAATATAGTGAAGAGTGTCTTGGCAACTTGTCTTGG
>RAHM01000702.1:0-25201 GCA_003713295.1 Parotia lawesii
TTCACGCTGACCAGCTTCATAAAGTGAAGGGACGCGGGACAATTCTGTCACCCCCTCATTGGGGACTTCAGTGTGGAAATGAATAGACAAGAGAGGGGCGGTTGGAGGGACAGCCATGGCCCATCATTACATGACAGACACGGTTCTGCTGGAGCTGAACTCACAGCCCCAATAAACCCTGATCTGTCCCTAATCCCGCCCTTTGCTTACAAAGAATCCCGGGCAGCCTTTGGGATATGGCTGTGCCCAGCCCCGCCACCCTGAGCCCCAGCCCAGCCGTGCCCATGAGCCAGCAGTGCCCGGCTGGGCCTGTCCTGGGGCCACAGGCAGGGTCAGCCTGGCTCTGGGGGGCTCGGCCAACACCCCCTGWCCCAGCCCTCGGGGCCAGCTGGGCAATGCCGGCCCTCCAGGAGGGCTCGGGCAGGACCCAGCTCACAGACATGGGGCTGGAGGATCTGAGCATTTCTTCATCCGGTTTCTTGATCCTGCTCCTCTGTGTTGGTCTCCCCTTACTCAGGTTTCGAGCTCCTGATCCCGCTCGTGTCCCACCCTCATCCATGCCAAGATGGATCGTTGAAGCTTCATCTGACATGGGACCCATTTCTGCTGCTTTTTGCATGACCATCGAGTGAATCAGGGACTTAGCGAGTCCTCCAGTGGCAGAAAAATTCCTTAGGGATTCTCCCTCCAAGAACCCTCCRTGCCCAGCCCTGTGCCACATGGGATGACCCTGCTTGGGCAGGAGATTGAGGCTGATGACCCTCTGTGGTCCCTTCCAGCCTGACCCACTCTGGGACTCTGTGGTGCTGTGACCACCCCTGCCCTTCCCGGGATGGGGCCACGTTTGGCGTTTGGGATGCACCTCGAGTGGGTGGGATGGCTTCTCCCTCCCGGCGTCCCTATTTAGCAGCCTGTAAAAGGGATTAATGACAGATGTGCTGGCTGTGCCCGGGATTTCAAAGCACTCCTGAGCGATGCCCAAAACTCTCGTGCATAAGCAAAGCGTGGGATTAGGGACACGTTGGGGTTTACTGGGGCTCTGAGTTCAGCTGCAGCAACAATTGATCTTTCACGCAGCGATTGGTCACTGTCTGTCCCTCCCAGGGCCTGGTGGCTCTCCAGGGCACGTTTACTCGTTTGTAGCCCCAATWAGGATGGATGTAATTGCCCCACATGGCAATTTGTGTCATGAGGTTTGTCCGCTTGATTCCGTGGCGAGCTGGGGCTCCTGTCACCACCCCCTGGACAATGCCCCAGGCACTCTGGGGTGTATAAAAGATCCAAGGGCTCCACAGGTCTCCATCCAGCTTCCTCCACTTGACTCTGCTCATTGATCGTTGTGGTAAGTCCAAGTCTTCCCTCCATCCTTCCTTCACCGTCCGTGCCTCTCTCAAGGAGTCTTTGGCTGTGGATTTCCCAAGGAATCTCTGTCTCTGTGCTCCACCAGCTCTCGCAGTGCGGAGTTAGGGTGGTCGGGGTTACACCAATGGGCTCAAGTCCTCTGGGAGCCTGGTGATTTGGATGTGGGAGTTTTTCTTAATTCCCATGGGCAGGCAAGAGCCAGGGACCATGAGGGGAGCAAGGGATTCAAGGAGCCATTTCAGCTGTGAAAGGGGTTTTGCCGGGAATGCCTGAGATGATCCAGAGCGTGTCCTGGGACACAGGCTGCAGGTGGGAGAGAGCCAGCAGGGATTTGGGATGAGTCCTTGGTCTGAGCCGTGGCTCTGCCTTGTCTTGCAGCTTTCCCTGCTGAACCAAAGGATGTCCTGCTGTGTCCCTTCCTGCGGGGTGGCCCCCACGTGCCCCCTGGCTGACTCCTGCAACGAGCCCTGCGTGCGGCAGTGCCCYGACTCCACGGTGGTGATCCAGCCCCCRCCCTCAGTGGTCACCTTCCCCGGGCCCATCCTCAGCTCCTTCCCGCAGCAGAGCGCCGTGGGCTCGGCAGGAGCTCCCTACGTTGGAGGTGGCTCCGGTGGCTCCTTTGGAGGCCGTGGAGGCTACGGGGGCTACGGGGGTTATGGTGGCTATGGTGGCTATGGGGGCTATGGGGGTTATGGAGGTTATGGGGGTTATGGCGGCTATGGGGGCTGGGGCTGCTATGGCGGCTCTGGGGGCTATGGGGGCTGGGGCCGCGGTTCCCGGTCCTTCGGGGGCTGCTGTGGGCCCTGCTAAACCCCAGATCTCCCTGGAGTTCAGTGCTGCCTCTGCCCGCGGGCTCCACCACCAGCCCCTCCTGCCTTCTGCCGCCTGAGCCAGGATGAAGCTCCAGYCCCTGCTTAGGGGTGGCCCAGCAGCCCCGGGAGCTGCAGGGTCCCCATCAGCTGCCAGGGTGACCCTGCAGAGCCTCAGCCGGCGCCTCTGGGGTTTCCAGCACTGCCTCCAACAGCTCCCCCCTCTCTGCGATCCCACCAAGCTGTGCTGACCCTCGGTGAGGGTCTGCCCTGCTCTGCCCAGCTCCAAGACTCCCCATCCGCCCTGGCAAGGGGCAACCTCTGCGGTGGAGCCCTGGGTTGTGCCTTGCTGCTGCCTTAGGATTTTTGTGTTTCCAGTGCACTGTTGCTGTGCTGGTTTGTCTCTTGCTGACACCGCCTACGGCCTTTTTCATCCACAATAAAGAATCTGCGTTGCATGAACAATTTCTTTTGTTATGGATTTCTTGATCCTGGCAGTAAATGAGTCTCTGACTCAGCAATGGTGTGAAATGCCCAGTCGTGGAACCGTAGGATGGTTTGGGTGGGAAGGGACCTTAAAACTCATTCCTAGGATTTAGTGACATTTGAACTCCAAGAAGAAACACGGAGTATCTACAAATGAGGATAAACAATAGYGTAGGTTCAATTGAGAAACAGAATAACGGGGAAATTATTAACATGGAATGAGGGAATTTATTATCATAGAATTACAAAATATCCTGAGCTGGAAGGGACCCACAGGAATCATCAAAGTCCAGTTCCTGGCCCTGCAGAGACATCCTAAAATCCCAGAMTGTCCCTGCGGGTGTTTTCTAAACTCTCCTGGAGCTCAGACAGCCTCRGGGCTGTGCCCATTCCCTGGGGAGCTTTTTCAGCACCCGACCACTCTCTGGGAGAAGAATTTCCCCGATATCCCACCCAAACCTCCCCTTTTTTCCTGTGAAAAAAAGAAAATCAGAAAATGTATTTTGGTACAGAAAATTTATTTGGAAAGGGAAGCTTTCCTACAATTGTGGAACAAAACTGTACAGGATACAAAGAGCATCGTTCTAGGGGTTCAGTGAGGCTCTGGCAAATCACCAGCATCCRAGTGATGCCGCCTGTAAAAATTGGGAATTTCCCTTTCGGCAGCGTCGCCGTGTGCAATTCCGAGCATTTTAAGTCACCTCTCTAAGCTCAGTGCCAGTAAAAAATCCGGGATAAGCCAAAGCACAACGGAAAGCGGATGACTGCGCTGGAAAGCTGCGGGAGAACGGCTCTAAACTAAAGGGAAAACGAGGAAYGGCCACACGAGCCTGCCTTTCCCGGGGGCTGAGCTCCTGCAGCTCTCAGGAGGAGCCGGAGCAGCCCCGGGGCCGGCGCTGCAGCTCCACCCCGAATGACAACTGGAATTTTATCTAGAATTTCCTTTGCTGCTCCTTCCCACGGCCCCGAGCTCAGTACGTCCAGCGCTTCCCGGAGCGGTAGGAATTGCAGGGGTGAGTCCATTGGGAAGAGTAGGTGTAGGAATATTTGGGGGCGCAGCGCGGCTCGGGACGGGCCAGCACCGGGGCCGGCACTTTGTCCCCTGCTGCCTCCAGCCTGCCGGCCACCTCGGCGGGCAGCGGGGCCACGGCCGGGGGCTCTGCCACGGCCACCTCCGCTGGCTCCGAGGCTCCCACGACGGTTTGCTGGGGGTAGGTGGTGAGGATGGGCCCCGGGAAGGTGACCACGACCGGGGGCGGGTAGATGATGACCCGCGAGTCGCCGCAGGCCACCACGCACGGCTCGTTGCTGCTGCTGGCCAGGGGCTGGGGACACTTGGCCTCGCAGGGGGTGGCACAGGCCAGCTGGGTGGAAGCCATCGCCCGGCGGTGGTGGGGGGAGCCTGCAATTGGTTGGCAGAGTTAAAAAACCCGAACGAGCCACCCGAAAAACGAAAGCAACAACCCCGCCCAGCTCCCGGCTATTGGCGTTTGGCTCTGAGGGATCGTTAGAGATAATTTTGATGGAGACAAGAGTTTCACACTTGTTTATTGACGTTTGGTTCTAAGAGATTGTCAGACAGATAATTCGGGTAAAAGCGAGAGTCGGTCGCTTGTTTGTTGACATTTTGTTATAATTTCTCGGTAGAGATAATTGAGATAAAGACAAGAGTCGAGCGCTTGGCTGTTGACATTTCGTTTCAAGATCTTGTTAGAGGTAATTGAGACAAAGACAAGAATTGATCTCGTGACTATTGACATTTGTCTCTAAGGCATCCTCAGACAGAGCTAATTTATCTCACCCTTTACTTCCCCGCACCGACTTGTTCTGAATTCCTGAGTTAAACTTCCCCTCTTTTCTCCTCCTCCGGGAGCAGAGCTCCTCCTCTTTCCTTCCGTGCCACCTCCGAACCCCAGCCCTGCCCCAAACCCTCCCGGCCCTTTGGAGGAATTCCCGAGGATGCGTCCGAACTTGTTCCCACAGCATCTCTGTTCCTCCCATACCGGGGGAAAAAAAAAAAAATATCTGGATTTTCCACGTATTTGAGTGTGGAATAATCTGCTTAGCACCCTGCTTAATTTTTGTGCTATTTTCCTTGCAGATTCCTGTTGTTTTCGGGCAGGAAAATATTCTGCTAAAACAGAGGGAAAAAACCGAAAGGCTGCGAATAAGTGCGAGTGTTAAGTGCCCGTTTAATAAGTGAAACATATAATTAAAATATTTATATTATATTTTTTTATATATATATATATATAATTTTTATAGTGATATAGTCAACCCAAAAAAGAAAATTACAGTTTCACCTTGGGGAAATTTATTCAATCGTGTTTATTTCTTCAGGTTAAGTCCTCACATAAAAGCCTGGTGTAGCACCAGAATAGTTTTTTAAGCTTGTACATCAAACCTATCATTGTGATAATTAAAAAAATGCAAAAAACCCATGCAGGGCATTTTCCTCCAAATTCCCTCAAGTTAGAACGTAGCTTTGATCTAGAGAAATGCTGAATTTGATCTCTGTAAAAGCACTTTGGAATTTTAAATCAGTTTTAAGAGTTAGAAATGAAAGTTATCAGCACAGTTACGTTAATAGTCTGTAATCATCYCTTGGTGTAGCTCGATGTGGCTCCAATTAAATTAAGGATGCGCTGATTCAAACAGCAGCAGAGCTGCACGTCTGGAGCTGCACCGAGCTCACTTCCAACCAGGATTTTCCATCGTTTTCCATKAATTCCCCCCTCCCAACAACTGCTGAATCCCTGGATCTTGCCCTCCACACCAAACCGATCCTAAAACCCTCTCCCYGATCGTGCCACACAACCAAACCCGAACTTAAATCCATTCTCAAAACTTTTCCGAATATTTTTCAGAATTAAAAGACTGAAATTCCTCATTTTCCCATAATTTTAAAAGCCTTGGAAAAGCCCCCGCTTTTATTTTTRCATCCTTTACCCAGCACGGAAAGCACCTGCAGGAAAGCGCTAAATCCCTCAGAGCCAGAATATTTAGGCAGGGTTTAGCCCCGATTTKAAGGAGAAATCCAGGCAAAAGCAGAGGGAAACTCAAGGTTTTTGGAGCCGGGGAATCAAAACTTACTCAGAGAGGCGGAGAGAACAAGTCAGGAGAGGCAGTGAGAAACTCCTGGCGTGGAGAGAGTTTTTATATCCTCCCCCGGATCGCCGGGAGCGGCTGAGACACCCTTTGTGTAAAGCGCTTTAATTAGTCCGGGAGCAAAGCCCGGTGCAGGGATTGCTCCTGGAGTTGCAGGAATTGTTTTGCTCGCTGTTTATGATTATCTAAAGCCACGTTAGGCAATAACCCCAAAATGCAGATGGGAACCCGCCAGCTCTTTTCATCTCGGAATTTCCTGCTTTTCCCCTCCTGATTTCATTAAGAGGTAAAAACACACCGAGAATTAATGAGGCTTTTTAGCTTATCTTGGCTAAAAACTGGGGTGCACAGGGAATCTTGGAGATGCCGGGGGTGCCAGGATGATTTTCCTTATGGAAGCACAACCAAACACTGGGAATTTGTGCCCACGCCTCGTTTAAACGCTGGAAAATCAGGGATTCTTTCCAAAATATTGATGGGATTTACAGAGGTGCTCCTCCATCAGGAATCTGGTGTGAATCTGAAGAGCAAAGCTCAGGGTTATCTTTGGAATAAAAACGAAGCCGTTTATGAATTATGCCAATTGTGAAGTTTAAAATGAGGAGTTGATGAAACACTTTCCATAATTTATCCTTTGTGAGGTCACAGCAGCCCGGATCCTCTGGGATGTCATTATTGTGATTACCATGAAGTGATTTCCCTGGATGACAAACTCCCGGAGGTTTGAGATCCTCTTTGAAATCTCATTTTCTGATGTCTCCGGAATATTCCTGATAAGCTCCAAAGCCCTGGGAGATCTCTGGAGGTGCCTCATAAAATCGGAATAATTCCCATGATGTCATAAACCCCCTGGGATAGTTTTGACTSGTTTCAATGTGGGCATTTCCACGCACAAAGGTTCCCTCTGGAGGAAAGAGGGAGTGGACGGATCCCCAGGAAAAGAGCACCGGGATTTTGGGAAGGTCATCCCAGTGGCCTCTTCAYGAACAGGGAAGAGCTGGGGCTGTGTGGGATCCTGCTCAGCCTTTTGGGGCCATGTCCATGGTAAAGGAATCCTCAGTTTTCCAGGATTTAATCATAACGAGGTTGGATGGACGTTGTCTATGAGGAGGAGCTCAAAATCCTGCCAAAATGTGTCCATTTTCTTCTCCTGAAATTTTCCATGTCTCTGTTGTAACCCTATGGAATTTCTTGCTCCAAGACCTCCCCCCTTCCAAAACTCCTGTTCCAAACCAGGAGAATTAAATTATTGCTCACATGGAGCAAGTGTGAAATTCATCCCAAGTGCGGAATTCACCCCTCCAAAAGGATTCTGGTGAAGTCTCCTCAGTTGATCCCTGTAGGATTTGGGAGTTCCCAACCCAGGAACCGAATCCTGGCCGGCAAAATCAGTCCCTGGAATCCAACAGGACCAACCCTTCTCAAAATTCCCCATAATGCAGAAATCCTGTGCACAATTTTCTCTTTTCCACCCAGTTTTTGTGTTGTGCTCCAGTGACTGCAGTGGATTCATCAGGAATTGTGGGGCYGGGATGGGGGGGATGGATTCAAACTGAAAGAGAGGAGATTTAGGCGAGATGTTGGGAAGGAATTCCTGGCTGTGAGGGTGGAGAGGCCCTGGCATAGCTTTTCCGGGGAACTTCTGGGAAAATCCATTCTCAAAACCTTTCCGAATATTTTTCAGAATTAAAAGACTGAAATTCCTCATTCTCCCAGAAATCTAAAAGCCTTGGAAAAGCCCTCGCTTTTATTTTTGCATCCTTTACCCAGCACGGAAAGCACCTGCAGGAAAATGCTCCTAAATCCCTCAGACCCAGAATAYTTAGGCAGGGTTCAGCCCCGGCTTTAAGGAGAAATCCACCAAAATGAAGAAAGTGTCCGAGGCCAGGCTGGACGGGGCTTGGACCAAGCTGGGATCGCGGCAGGGGTGGAACTGGGCGAGTTTTAAGGTCCCTTCCAGCCCGAACCATCCCGTGAGTAACAAAGGGAATAAAGAGCGAGCGCAGACTGCAAACCCCACAACACAGAGCCTTAATGTCGTCGGGGCCCATTAATCCTAAATTGTTTTAGAAAATTACACCCTTTGCGCAGGGCAGGGGCGGCTTTAATGACGGCCAGGGTGGTTTTTTTTTGTGACCGAACCGGTTCCGTGGGGGCTGCAGAGCCCCCGGGGCTTGGCTGGTCCAGCTGAGTCAGGAGCGCTGCCTAATGAAGGAAATAATCAAAGGACGAGGTTTCGGCGTGGGTGCTCCGCTGCCGGAGCGCTTTGCAGCCCTCGCTGTCCTCACTTCAAAGAGGCTCTGCCCGCTGACATCACCGGCACAAACATCGCATCAGCAACAATTCCGCCCATGAGGCAGGAGGAGCCGAGGCGCAGCTCCGGAGCGGTCGGCAGCAGGTAATTAACGGCAATTAACGCGTCACTCACCGCCGGGATCCACGCGTTTCTGCGCTATCAGGAATTCTGATTTCGCGCAGCGCCAGTGAAAGTTGAATAATCCCCAAAATCTGAGGCGGTGACCCCCGGCCTGATGAGGACAAGGGCAGGAGCGACCTCGGTTGATCTGCTCGGGGGTGGTTGCCCAAGAGGAGGCGTCGCCCAGGGTGGGGACGAATCCCAAATCTGCACAGGCAAGGGATTCCTGGCTCTGTGGAACCTGCCCAGGCCCCGGAGCACGCCCAGGGTGTTCCACCCTGCCGGGTGTCYCCAGAGAAACCTCCCCGGCCCCAAATTCCCGCAGCAGGAATTTGGGATTGGGATGGGGCAAAAGTGCAGCTCCTGAATGAAACCCTCCGCGGGGTGGGTGCGAGGCAGGGAGGGTCTTCTCCGAAAATATGTGGCAGGTCAGGAGAGCAGAGCCTTTTCTGGAGGTTTTTTTGGTTGGTGAAAAAGGGAATTTTTCCTGTAGGATGGCCCAGCCTTGTCAGGACCCCGATGTGTGTGCAGGGGATTGAGGCTCACCGGGGTTTTTTAGTCTTTCCAGGGCTCCACAGAGCAGCCAAATCCCCAAAATTCAGCAGCGGAACCCAGGRTTTGTACTTTTTGTTCACACCTAGCTGGGATTAAAACTGATTTTAAATCCTGAACAATGACTGAGAGCTGGTGGCAGGATAAACTCAGGGAAATAAATGTTGGGGGAGCACAAAGGGAAAGGGAATGAAGGGAGGAGGCAGAAGAAAAACCTCTCCCTCAACATGTGCTGGCCAGCGCTGTACTGAGATGTTTTATTTATGTATATTTATAGATATATATTTATATTTATAATTTTATTTATACATATATATTTATATAAATTTATATTATTTATATATATTTATATAAATATATAAATACATATATATTTATATATTATTTTATTTTTACATATTTATATATAAATGTATAAATACATCTATACATTTATATATAAATATATATAAGCACACATAAATATTATATAAATATAATGTAAATACAACATAAGCATTATATAAAAATATAACAATATATTCAAATTATGCACATTATGCATAAACATTGTGCCTAAATATGATGCATAAATATGATACATTTGTATATTAATATAAAATTACAAGAAAATTGAAATACCATGTTGGCCAGGGCAGGAAAGCCAATTCAGTTATTTAAATGATATAAAATCTGCTTGGAGCACACCTGAATTCCCTGTTTTTTTTTTTTTAATTCATCCTGGTTTTTGGTGTTTGGGTGGAGCCCAGAGCCAGGCAGAGCCCCAGGTCAGAGTTCCTTCGGTGACTTTCCGTCTCCCTCTGCTTGCCCCGGCTGGCATTGCACAACCTGCCTCAGTTTCCCCACAAATCCCGAGATTTTTCTTCTCCCGGCCACTCCAAACTCTTTGTTTCACAGCACAAAAGGGGYGCCTGTTTTCCTTCTGTCCCATGAAAACCCTTGACCTAGGAAAAGGCACCMGGGGGGGCTCCAGGGAAGCTGGAGAGGGACTTTTCCTCAGGAACTGCGAGGTCAGGACACAGGGAATGGGGTCAGAGTGACAGTAGGGAGATTTGGGTGGGATTTTAGGGAGAAATTGTTCCCTGTGAGGGCCTGGCCCAGGTTATTCCATGGATTCCCCCATCCCTGGGAGTGTCCCAGGCCAGGCTGGAGCCACYTGGGATAGTGGAAGGTGTCCCTGCCCTTGGAATCAGATGAATTTYGAGTTCCATTCCAAAATTCCACTTTCTGACGCCGTGAATTTCTGTCTGTTTCAACGCATTTATAAATACGGACGCCGAAGGTGCTGCTTATTTTCCTGGAGTTAGGCGCAGCACGAATCCCAGACTGGTTTGGGGTGGAAAAACCTTAAATCCCATCCCATTGCACCCCCTGGCATGGGCAGGGACACCTCCCACGATCCCGGGCTGCTCCAAACCCCACAGACCGGTGCGGGTTCTGTGTCCCTCGGCTTTGCCCTGTCCGCGGTGTCACATTGAAAACAAAACCCGCCCCGTGCTGGCTGCGGCAAAACAACCCCAGGGGTGATCCCTGAGCATTCCTGGGATAACCCGACCTGGGAAAAGGAGCTGGAGGAGCTGTGGGCACCATCAGGGCAGAAATGGATGCGCGAAAATAAAAGGCGGAGCTGTCAAGGCTCAAACATCCCTGATTTGTGATGTGGGGCCTGCAAATGTCGTGCTGCCTTACCAAAGCTCTTTGGAATTTATTCCCGCTTGGAATTGGAATTTATTCCCACTCGGATTTGGAATTATTCCCACTCGGCTTTGGAATTATTCCCACTCAACTTTGGAATTATACCCGCTCGGATTTGGAATTAATTCCCACCCAGCTTTGGAATTATTCCCACTCGGTTTTGGAATTTATTCCCACCCGGCTTTGGAATTATTCCCACTCGGTTTTGGAATTATTCCCTCTCGGATTTGGAGTTTATTCCCACCCGGCTCCCAGCAGGACGGATTTACCCAGTGAATTCCTCCCTCCAGGGGAAACCCCACACGAGCTCCTCCAGTTTTCGGGAGGATTCGCGGCAGGGAAAGCCGGGGTTTGATTTATTTAATCAGGAGCAAACCGCAGGAATGTAAACAAACGATGCAGGAGGAGGACCCGGTATTTTTAGCAAGMTGAGGGCGTGGCAGCTGCATCTGCTGGGACTCACCCCGGTCCTCCTGGGGTGGTTCCAGGGTGACAAATTCTGGCCAGCCACTGTTGCCACCAGCTTGCCCTGGGGGGCTGAATTTAATGGAAATCCAAATGCTCAGGGGCTGGAGTATCAACAAAGCGCCATTAATGAAGTGTTTGTGCCTAATTAAGTGATGTTATCACCTGATATTTGAACATTTGGAGTGCGATAAGAGATGGTTTGATTGATCTCGTCTTTTGTTTCGGTGTTTAGTGTAGGAAAAGCAAAAACAGCTCAAAGATGAGGATTTGGGATTTGTTTCTTCTAAAATATCTGTGAGTGTTCCTGCCGGGACCTTCCTTGAGAGGGCAAACCAAAAACTTGTTATGAAGCAAATAAAAGAAGATGCAAATTTAGGAAACGGGAGAAGAATAAGAATGTGATTGATTGGCGTGGTCTGTGCTGGTCCTGCGCTTGGGGGAAGCTCCTCTGGAAGTGGAGGGGGAAAGGCAGGGATGYCAGGGGGGATTGGGGATGGAGATTCTGCTTCCCGGGAAGGTGATGAACATTCCCTTTGCACATTCCAGGATTTTATCAGCTGCATCTGATCTCTGCAGGATAGGAACGGTCTGGTTCCAGGACTCCTGAACCGGGTCGCATGAGGGAAATCTACACCAGGCACTTTGCCTGTGGAAATCCAGACGAAACAGTCGTGAATATTCTGAAACTCTTTCCTTGAGGACACTTGGAGATTTCCCAGGGAATAATTTTGCCCCTTCCGACCCTCGGAGAGGCACTTCCCGCCCTGGAGTTAGCTGGGATTATAAATCTGATTAAATCAAACCCCGGGCACTGCAGGAGCTGTGAGAGGGAGGGAAAACCAGAGTAAAACCTGACTTTTATCCACAGTCTGTGGCCTGAGGGATTCCCATTCCTGCAGCCCTGTGGAGCTTCCCGGCGCTGCCACCACGTCCTGCACGCGTCGCCCTCCTTCAGAGCCCTGGGCCCCGGGGCTGCCGAGGGAATCCACGGCCAAATTCCACGTGRGACACGGATTCCAGGGCACTGGGGGCCGCGCCGAGCAGCACAGGGGTGGCACAGATCCCACGGGAGGTGACCAAGGAGAGGCAGCGTCCCCTCGTTGGTCCAGGGAGCAAAAAATCTCCTGTCACAGATCCTGGGGTGAATCCGTGGTGCAGAGGAGAAAATGAGACCTCAGAGCACCTTCCAGGATCTGCAGGGGCTCCAGGGAAGCTGGAGAGGGACTTTTCCTCAGGAACTGCAGGGACAGGACATGGGGAATGGGGTCAGAGTGACAGAGGGGGGAATTTTGGTTGGACATTGGGGAGAATTTGTTCCCTGTGAGGGTGGGGAGGCCCTGGCACAGGTGATTCCATGGATTACCCATCCCTGGAAGTGTTTCAGGCCAGGTTGGAGAACCCCGGGACAGTGGGAGGTTCCCTGCCCGTGGCAGGGGGTGGAATGAGAGGATTTTTAAGGTTCCGTCCCACTCAACCCATTCCATGCTCCTGTGGGGGTGGATCATAATTTATTAACCTAATTTATTAACAAACCATTGCTGGAGTCAGTCCAAGATACTCAAAAYACCCAAACATCCCAGATTCCTGCCCAATGAAACCCTGGGATGGTGCAACTGCATCCCTGAGGGGAAGAGAAGTTTGGCTCCCACCGCCTTGGAATTTCTGCCAATTCCAAGCGTGCAGGAGCTGATTCACTGAAAAACCAAAACAGCTCCCGACGAAAAAATGCAGAACAACGATGATCTTGGAAAACGCTGCTCCCAAAAGCCCCGTCCGCGTGTTTCGGAGGTGCAGCTGTTGCTCAACATCTGGATGTCCAAATCCAACGTCTTTGTGTCGCAACGCTTGTGTACGGAGATAATTAATGTTTGTGGAGCGTTCCCAACCCTCTGTCGTTCCGGGAGGGATCGTTCAGGAGCTGGGGCTGATTTGTGGAGAACGCAGATTTGCAGATTTCATTCGTGGATCCCAAGAACTTAAGTGGATTAGTGTGGACAGAAAGCCCCGGTGGGCGGGGTGAGGGAGGCTGGTGGAAACGCGATTCCCTGGAAATTCCAGTGGGGGAACGTGAGCTCGTTAATTCTCGGCTTAATCACTCGTTACTTCTAGCTATTACCAAATATTGGCCAATATATATATATATATATATATATATATAAAAATTATTTATTTCACGTTTTAAGCTGCACGTCCCCACGTTGCAGATTGTCCTTGCCCAACTCGTCCCAGGGAAGGTGACAGTGCCCAGGTCCTGCCTGCACACGCCTGGCCCAGGGTTTTTGTCCTATTTTTGGGGAACAGCCTCGTGAGTCGGCCGGAAAATTCATTCCAGGGCTTCAATTAATTGAAAAAAAAAAAAAAATCTGCATTTTTGTGCTGGGCCCAGCATCCGGAGGCAGCAGCATTTCGCACTGAAATCCAGRCTGGATGAACTCTTGGAAAAGGCAAAATCTCGTCAGTTTTGAGCGGTGGTTTGGTTAATGCTGATTTGGGGGTGTTGAGCCTCAGGGAAAGGCCCCAAAGGCACTGCTGGGACTCACAAGGGTCCGAAATAAAATGTAGAGGAAAAAGTTTTCCATCAGAACAGACAATGGGGGTGGGTTCAGACTGAAAAAGGGGAAATTTGGGTGGGATTTGGGAAGGAATTGTTCCCTGTGAGGGTGGGGAGGCTCTGGCACAGGTGATCCCATGGATTCTCCATCCCTGGAAGTGTCCAAGGCCAGGCTGGAGMGGCCTGGGATAGTGGGAATGTCCCTGCCCATGGAATTGGGGTGGGATTGGATGATCTTTGGGGTCCCTTCCACCCCAAACCATCCTAAAAAAGCAAAACCCAAAAGTGCATCTGCATGACAGCATTTAATGGGAACGAGAAGCTCAATTTACAAGTGCAAAACTCGCTGGAAAGGATAAAATCAAAGAATTCCAGGACTTCAGGAGGGTCCACAACAAATCCCCAGTCCCATGATTTTCATAGATTTTAGCAGAAGGATTTTGCAAAGAGATTTGCTCTTACAATCGCTGTAAATATATTGATTTTGGGGTTTTTTTTTCCCCTGRCTTTCATTAAATGAGATAAAGGCAGGAAAAGAAGCTGGGAGAGCATTACATGGCGGGGCTAAGCAGAAATAAAGCACAGCAAGGAGCTACAAATTCCTAATTTTCAGAAATGCCAAGTAGAGTGGATTTATTTATTTCCTTTTTTATGCTGGTTCRGCAAAATTTACAAATGAAGAGGAATTTGGATAAAATTTCATTTTGGAACCCAAGATTCTCAGTCGTATTTTTTGGATGGATTTTATAATTTTTTATTTTGAGAGAAATTGATAATAAAACGTCCGGGTTGGCATAAAAACGAATTTATTGACACACAGCTTTTAGGCAAACCAAAAAAAAAAAAAAAAAAAAAAATAGAGATATATTTTTTAAAATCTTGTTTCTCGGAAAATTCTGGGCTTTGGTTCGTCCCAATTTGGAATGAGGTCAATAGAGAAATTTCAGTTTTCTCGTAGTTTGGAAATTCTAGTCCTCGGGCAGGTCTAGTGCCAGGAATCCATGGATTCATGGACTCCGTGGGAACCTCGGGAGCTCGGCACTTCTACAATCCATTATCCATAAACTTAGTCGGGCTCTGTCTGACTGCTCAGTTGTGCTTTTCAGTCTATCCACAGATATCCGGGCAGGGTTTAGGTTGGCCTGCAAGTTCCACAACAAAACAGCTGGGATAAGTGAGGAGGAAAAGGATTAAAATTCCCCGGGTCCCAAAACGAGAACCCGGCGTTAAAACCTGACCCCAAACCGCACCTACCCCTAAACCCATGGGATCCCCTGGGGCCCAGGAACTTCCTGACGTCCAGCAGCGCCGTGGACCCCACTATGGTCTGCTGGGGGAAGGTGGTGAGGGTGGGGCCGGGGTAGATCACGGAGTAGGGGGGCAGGTCGGGCTCCACGATGTCCACGATGGTGTCGGGGTATTTGATCACGCAGGTGTCGTTGCAGGTCACGGCGAAGGGCTCGGGGCACGCCAGGCCCGCGGGGAGGTAGCACTCGTGGAAGGGAGACATGGGGCAGAGGAAGACCTGGAAAACAGCGGGAAGAGAGGGAGAATTGAGAAAAACCGTCCTCGGTCCGGCGGGTTTCCGTGTTAAACAGCAAGGTTTCGGTGGTGTGGTTCYGGGGGTTTTTGGCAAATCGGGAATTACAGAGCTCAGGTGGGAGTTGGGTGTTTGTCCAGTTTAACTTTCCAACCAGGAATTCTTGTCCTTCCTGAGAAACCCTTCTGAACTTCCTTGTTGCCAATAAAATGATATTTTTTTAGACCACCACTATTTTAACCCCAAAAAGCTTTTATCCCATTGCTTCTCTTCCCAGGATTTTTGGTGTGTCCCTCCCACTCCTACAGCCAATGGAAACCCTACTGAAAACCACAACTCCCAACTCAATCYCGGATTTTAAACTTGGATTTTAATCCTCATTTAAATCCCAAATGTGGAGGCTGGAGCTCGTTGCCTCCTCCCACCCGGTCCCAAGTGGAACAGTGAGATCCAGGCTGGAGATCCACCCATCTTTTATGGGTCTCATTAGGGACCAGCTGGATATTTGAAATCCCAGAGCTCTTTAAACCGAGCCTGATATTGAGGCCAGATTTTTTTCTGGGCATTGTTTAATTACAGATTCAAGGCCGTGCTTGCCCTGGATTGTGCCCACACGAATTGGGCAAGGAAAACACGGAGGGAGAAGGGATAATTTTCCTCATTTTATCTCCGTGAAGCTGCTGGGGAAGAAATTGAGGGCTGGCAAAGCGGGGGCTTGAAGTGATTTCCTAAATAAGTTCTCACTTCACCCCAGAAATCTGCGGGGGAGACAAAATCCAGAGGGGATTTCTGACGTCTCCACCTGAACATTGCGTTTTAACCTTCCCAGTCCTCAGGGAATTCTGAGGTTTTTTCCAATGGATTCAAGTCCAATCTCCTTAGGCTTGAAGGTGAGGAAAAGGCAACCGTGGAGGATTTTTCCAGCTGAAAAGCTGGATCTGGAATGGGTGATTTTGGCTTTGGGAAAAGAAGATTGGTCTGAGGGTTGGGATTTTCGAGTGGTTCAATGCAGACAAAGAATCTGTCAAAGCTCATCCCAGAACTCCTGAAAGGAGGTGAAAAAGGAGCACTTGGATGTTCCTCCTACATTTGGAATTCAACACTATAAATATATTTTAACCCAAACCAGCAGTAAAGTGGCTTTCGAGTACGGAAAAATCCGTCTTCTGCTCTCTGTAGGACTGGGAAAATATTTAGGACAGGTTCTCCAACTTAAAAGACACAGGAGCCTCCTTGAAGACAGCTGAGTGTGAGAACATCGTAGRAATTAAATTTTTAATGAACATTTCTTTAATGACGCCAAGTCTTTAGAATATGAAAAGAGCAGCATGGAATTATTGAGACCCTTTAGGATTCAGAGGGAGTTTTCTGTGACCTCCCTGGTTTCCATGAGCCGAACTCTCCCCTCTGAAATGTAAAACTTCAATTAACTCCGATCTGAAGGATAATAGAAAGGCTCTTTCTGGAAAAACACCCCCTTGTCCTTTCACGAGCTCACCCTGTCATTTGATATTCAGATAGCAACAACAATAATAATAATAATAATAATTGATTTAAAATTCAGTAATTGAGTCAAAATTGACTTACCCGGATCACCCAAGGAGAAGAGTAAAAGAAAAGTGATTAGGAGGCTTCTACGTAGCAAATGCTTTTATAYACGTCCCCAAACCGCCTGGAGGATGTGACACCCTCTTTGCATGAAGTCTTAATTAGTTGCAAAACAAACTTTGCTGCCTGCATAACTTCTGCAAGTAATGAAACTGTTTTGCTCCCTGTTTGTGTTTGTTCCCTCCCGGAGCTTCCCAGAGCGTGCTACGCCCTCGGGGCAGGATTCGCTTTGCCCTTTCAAGGGCCAAAAAAGGGCTTGATCTGCTCCTAATTAACCACATTTCAGTTATTTCGGGGCCTGATCAAGGGTTCTTTTATTTGCATTGGGTTTTCCCTCGAAGATTCTGTGGAAGGGATTCCAGGGAGCTGCAGCGGCATCGTTTCCTATCGGGGAACACCATTGTTTTTGTAATTTCCCAGTGTGGATGGGATTTGTTTTATTCCAAAAACCCTCCCAGGGCATTAACTGCACCCCTACACAGCTGGATATCCACGGATGAGGAGAACAATAAATCCATAATCCCACAATTCTCAATAAATTCTCAATAAATTCTCAATAAATCTTTAATTTCACGGTGTCGGCCGCTCTTGGACCGAACACCTCCGAGCAGGGCTGACCCCAGGGAGAAAGCTCTGCCTTATCTCCCATCTGCTCCTTACAAATCCCGGGATGCGGTTTAAGCGGAGCAGCTGGATTTTGCTCCTGGGCTCCGCAGGGTTTGACCCCGGTGCAATTAAAGGCACCCAGATCCCACCCACGACTTCTGGCTCCTGACTCAAGGTGAAGTCACCGAGTGTCGCACGGTTTTGTTTGTCGGGGTTTTTTTCCCCCCCTTCTTCCCCCTCAGTTTTTTGGGTTGTAAAGGATAAAACTGTGGGAAAGGGAAGGTTGGAACTGGTTTCCATCCAGGTTTTCCCGGACAGAATGAAGGGGGGGAAAAAGTAGACGTGAAATTGTTCTATCTTGATGAAAACTTTATTGAACACAAATTGGAGATTTAAGTTTAATATAAAACCACTGAAATATTGGAGAAAACGGGGGTGGGCAGTTTACCAAYATTTTTGAGTGAGCAGACATGGGTTTAAAATATTTTTAAAAATACTTTTAAAGAGGAAACCAATGACAGAAAAATCATCATGAAGAGACAAATCAGGATTCCCACAGCAAGAGATTTCTGAAGGAGCTGCCAATTGTGCAGCCAGGAATGTTTTGGGGTAACAGCCCCCAGACAGTTTTATTTATTTATTTATTTACTCCATAAAAGGTGTCCTTAATTTAAATCCTATTGGAATACCGGGATAGGGCTCACTTAAATATTTGGGGACACCCTTAAAAGCACAATTCCAGCCTCTGTGTKGCATCCTTGATGCCCAAATCTGCATAAACGACTTGGGATCAGCCCGAACCCTTCTGTTCCCAGCTTCCCATAAATGCTTTTGCCTTAGGACCCCTCTCAGGCTGCGGATAATTTATGCTGGGAGGGAAAATTTAAAGTAAATAATAATTAGGAACAAAGGGAGGCAGCTCAGCTTCCTGGCACCTCGCAGTGGCTTCACTTGGAATACGAATCCTGGGGAAGAGAAATAAGAATTGTGGATGTCCCATCCCGRGAAGTGTCCAAGGCAGGTGGTGAATGTCCCAAGATTTAAATCTAATTAATCTGCCTCTAATTAAAGTCATATGAAAGCTGTTCCACAGGATTAATTCAGCTGAAATGCCACAGATGAAGATATAAAGGGACACGAATGCATATTTCTATATTTTTGTATTTTTGTATTTTTGTATTTTTTATTTTTATATTTCTATATTTCTATACATCTATATTTATGTATTTTTATATTTCGTATTTTTATATTTTTATATTTTTTATGTTTATACGTTTATATTTTTATATGTTTATATGTTTATATTTTTATATTTTTATATTTTTATATTTTTATATTTTTATATTTTTATATTTTTATATTTTTATAATTTTACGACTTTGTATTTTTTTTTCTTTCAGAATCTGCACATTAAGATTCGGTTCTTGCCGTTTAACCCCTTAACGCCATTTTTAAAGGCAACAATTAATTGTAGCTACATGAAATTCACACAACGTGCTGCCAAGTGATCCTGGGACTCTGTGAACCCTCCCCCAGACACTGCTCAGCGCTCGGTGTTCCTTCCATTCCCGTTTTCCAGCCCCTTGCGCCKCAGAACATTTTGGGACTCCGGGGGATTTCTGCTCTCTCCGCATTTTTGGGCCCTCAATAAAAAGCTCCTTCGCCCTTCCCTCGCAGCCGGATTTTCCGTTGCCTTTGGCAGATTTTAATTCCAGTTATTATCTGGGTTTAGCAGGGAAGCACGGGAGGCAAATGAATTGTCAAGAGGTCACCCCGGGAGCACCTGGAAGAGCCTGGAGTGAACCGGGGCCCTCCTCGTTGGCGTTGGCCTGGTTCCCACTGATTCGAATCCCAGCAGCCCTTTGAAGCCTTGGCCGCGGTTCCGTCRGATCCGTGGGGCAGAGGAGAAGTCCCCACAGCCGGGAATCAGCGGGTTGGAGCCGGGGAGCGAAGGAGTGGGAGTTCCAACCTCCTGGAAACGCCACGCGGGGATTAAGGGAGGGGCGCTGGGAGCGCTTTTTGACGTGTCCTGAAATGGCTTTTCCAGTTCGGCAGCGGAAATCTCCGGCGCGGGGAGTAAACACGGCCCTGGGTTTTGATAAGTTATTCCGTTTTAAAAGTGCCCTTTACGGTCACGTTCTCCCAGCGTGTTGTTTTATGGAATTATGGAACGGTTTGGGTGGGAAGTACTTTAAAAATTGTTTTATTCCAAATCTTGGGACGTTTTCCACCTCACCAGGTGGTTCCAGCCCGGCCTTGGACACTTCCAGGGATGGAGAATCCACAATTCCCTGGAAAACCTGCGSCAGGGCCTCCCCACCCTCACGCAGAACAATTTTTTTCCTAATATCCCCTTCAGAATGAACAGTGAATTTTGATTTTTTTCAATTTTCCCCTCTCCACCACACACACAAAAAAAAAAGTGCTGAGTTTTCCAAAGCTGCTTAAAGCCTTTAAGGCCCAATCCCTAATTAAAATCCAGGGCTTTGTTTATGTCTTTCGAAACCTAAAGCTGCCACTTAAGAAATCTGCAATTACTGGGGCCTGCAAATTGCTCGCGATGGGGTAATGATCCCCAGTCAGAAAATAATTCCTTTTTAATGAAACTCCTGCCTCAAAAATCATCCCTTAGGAAACACCTGGGTTCCCAAGGAATAATCGTATCAGTGTGGATTTATCTGCTTTTTAACAGGTAAAGAGGGTGGGGGGGAAACAAAGCAAATAAAATAAAAATAAAAATAAAAATAAAAATAAAAATAAAAATAAAAATAAAAATAAAAATAAAAATAAAAATAAAAATAAAAATATAATAAAAATAAAAATAAAATATAATAAATAAAAATAAAAATTAAAAAATAATAATAATAATAATAAAAATAAAAATAAATAAAAACAAAAATATAATAAAAATATAATAAAAATAAAAATAAAAATATAAAACCAGGAGGGTGAAGCTGTGGGAATTTTCTTCAATTGATTGAAATACTAACAAAGCCTTTTGTGTGTTTGTGTGTGTGTGAGGTCCTAATTAATTCCAGGTTAATTTTTCAGGACTGAGTTCTGCATTCTCTCTGTGTGGGTCACACCGGCCTTGTTTGCATTTTCTGACCTTCCCACTCTGCTCGTGTTCCTTCATCAGGGATGTTTTCTGTCCCAGAATTCCAGAATAATTTTCTTTTCTGGACTGTGAGGCTCAGAATTAAACTGAAAAGCCAARTTCTTTGCTCAAATCATTCCCCTGACAAGCCCCAAAATCTTTATTAAGTCTTAATAAGGGTTTTTTTTTATTTTTAATTTTTTTATCAATCTGAAAAATTCAGCACTGAGACCTTTCCCTAAATCCAAAATTAACCATGAGTGGTCTCCGCATTTTGGTTTAACARTTATTCCCTCTTTGTGTAATTCCTGAGAAATCAGTGTTGTCCAAGGACGTCCAGGTTTTCTCTGGAACAAATTCCAGCATTTGCCTGTTCTGGGAAATATGGCAGAAGTAAAAAAAAACAGTTTTCAAATCAAAATCAAACCAGAGAAAATATTTATAATTATTAATATTATATTTATAATATGTATTATTATTAATTTAATGTATTCATAATGCATTATTTATAATAAATTTAATTAATATTTATAATTTATTATATGTACAATATTTTATTATKATTTCTAATTACAAATATTATCTATTTATTACATATATATTTAAAATATCTATTTATGACCAGAGAATGCCCATTAACAACCTTGCCACGTCCTTCAGGGTGACTTTGTGACTCCCTTTCAGAGCCCTGCAATCCTGCTGGATCCCTAAAAGCTGCTAATGAGTGTTTCACATGAATAAATCATTAATGAGAGTTCGCAAAGGGCTTGGAAATCCTTTAATCTGAAACTTCCTGGGGCTGTTCCCCGGGGGCTGGCGTTGCCTTGGGAACTTTGCAGAGTCACCCATTTTTGCAGGAATAATTCCGAGGAGGGGCCCCAAAAATGGGATGAATTGCTAAAGGAGGGGAAATAGGAATAAAAAAGGGGAAATTAAATTATTTTCAGGGAAACGGGGTAGAGCATGAGCCCTTTTCCTATTGAAATCTCTCAATATTCCAGCTTATTTTGGGGTGCCCCAGCAGTGGGGAGGTGGCGGGGAGGGAGGGAGGGAGGGAATTTTCCCTGCTCCAAACCTTTTCCCAGCAGGAATGATGAGGCTCTGCTGCAAAATGGCACCTCCTGCCCAGATTTTTTGGAGCAAAGGAGCACGAAAATTAAGGAGCAGGAAAACCCCAATTCCTTCTCCGTATTTATGGGGTGATGTGACCCTCCAGCCCTGGGGGAGGACCTGAGGCAGGGAGGACCTGGAGCTGGTGGAGCCAGTCCRGAGGAGGCTCCGAGAGGATCAGAGGGATGGAGGAAAGGCTGAGGGAATTGTTCTGCCCCCACAGAAATTGGGGTTCTATTCCTCGTTCTTTCAAAAAGGCCATTTCTGGCCACCCTCGCTGCGCCCTCGAGCTTCGGTTGCTCCCTGAGATGCTTCTTTGGGCATCACTCCCAATTACAGCTCTGCCAGGGCGAAGAGCTGCACCAAAGCTGAGAAAAACCTCAACCCCACGCTCATTTTGGGGCTGTTTCGCCAAAAAACGCAGCTTTCAGCCCACAGGACGAGGCAGGGAAAGTGCCCGGTGTCCCCCGAGCTCTGCCCTTCCCTACAGCCAGATTTCCTGCCTGGAGCTGTTTACCTGCTCCTGGTTTGCTCCTTTAATAGAGCAGTAATTTTTTTTTTCCTCTTTAAATCCCTCTAAATGACGAGGTGCGATGGGGAGAGCCCCGAGGCAGCGACTCTTATCGCGGAGCTGAGCATCCTGCGTGCACCAAACGTCCCGGTCCCAGGTGCTCATTAATGGTTTGTACATCCCTGTGTCATTATCCCGAGCATGGAATTGGCTTCAGACACCCATGGGTTGAGCAATGAAGGCCCTGAAAGATAAACAGATCAAAGCTCAGCTGTCATTCCAGTAATCAGCTCCTAATCAGGTCAGGAGTTTTGGCCTCGTAAGGCTTTTTTTTTTTTAATTGTTTCCATATTAAATCCCAATAATGGAATAAATTTAACGGAATAAATTCCGGTAAATGAATGGAATAACCTGGATGCAGGGAGGTGCAAATAAACTCAATTTCCTGGGTTTCACAAATCCATTCCCCGGGCTGGTGTTATGGCAGCGATTGCCCGTCAGTCTCCGAGGAGGGATTACAGGAAATCATGGAATGGTTTGGGATGGAAGGAGCCTTAAAGATCATCTCATTCCACCCCTGCCATGGGCAGGGACACCTTCCACTGTCCCAGGGTGCTCCAACATGGCCAGGGCCTCCCCACCCTCACAGGGAACAATTTATCCCCAATATCCCATCTAAATTTCCTTTCTGTCAGTCTGAACCCATTCCCCCTCGTCCTGACACTCCAGGTCCTTGGGAATTGTCTCTCCTCGCGTTCCTTGTAGCCCCATCAGGTCCTGCAAGGCCACAGTTGGGTCACCCCAAAGCTTATCCTTTCCAGACTGAACAATCCTAACTCTCCCAGCCTTTCCTCCCAGCAGAGCTKCTCCATCCCTCGGATCCCATCCTGGAGCCTCCTCTGGACTCTCTCCAGCAGCTCCAGGTGCTCCCTGTGCTGGGCCCTGGGCTGGGGGCAGCTCTGCAGGTGGGGTCTCACCTCAGCAGGGCCCTGTTGGAACCCCCCATTCCCACCTCGCTTTGTTCCCAGTGCTGCTGTGTTAAATCGTCGTAAGAATCCCAAGCAGCCCTGGATCTGTTCCAGGGGCTTTGTGGGAGGTTATTACGACACACAGAACGACTTTTTAATGAAAAAATTAATAACTCTGGGTTCTGATGCTGTCAAATGTTGTCTGCCCAGGGAGTAACCAAATTTCAGCTGACGTTACTGCCCGAGTGACAAAACCATCCCAATTTTGCATTGTGGCTGCAATATTTCCATGGCTGATGCACTTTGTGTGTCTCAACCATTAATGAATATTTGGGGCTGACTTTGAAGTTCTTCCCTTTCAAGAAGCCAAAGCTTCAATTGTTCTCCACCCCTGGGGAGCTGCAGACAGACACCTCCGAGGCTTCGGAATATGGGATGAAGGTAAATGAGAGATGGAGGTTCTGATACTGCTGGGAGGAAGCTCCAAGTGAAATGTCCTTTTTCGATTAAAAAAATACTTTATAAAAAAAATCCCCATCAGCTGTGGAATCGCAGAATGGTTTGGGGTGGAAGGGACCTTAAAGATCATCTCGTTCCAACCCCTTTCATGGGCAGGGCCACCTCCCACTGGATCGGGTTGCTCAATATCCCATCCAGGCCAGCCTGGAATGGATCACATCCTGGAACCAATCATTTCTTCTGCCTCAATTATCACAGGATGCATTGTCAATTAATTTTGTTCTTCTCCGAATTGAAATCTCAAAATAATTCTAAAAATAAAATCCCCAGTCTGGGGATTGAATTATTGCTTGAATCATTTTATCCCTTCAAGGTCAGTTTAATTCTTGTTTTTCTGCAGTCACGGAGTGCTAAGCTCTGCTTTAATGAATAAAATGAAACATTTCTCTCCTCAGAAATGTTTTGGGGTGGAAAAATGGAAGCTGGAGACTTCCTCCCCTTGGTTAGCCGAAATTACCCACTCAAATTATCCCAGTTGAGCAGAAACGATTGTTGGCTGCACCACCTGAAAGAAGCATTTGGGTATGGCCATAAATAAACTGAAAATAGGCGTCCAAGCAATTGCAGGGATGCCACCAACTCCTGTGTTCCCAATTGCTTCCATTCCTTTCCTACAGCAGGGTTGTCTGGATATTACCAGTGGTCATTCTGGCCTCCCAGTTGTGGTGCCAGGACATAAAACCTGAGCACATTCCAGCCCCAATTAGGCCACGGAAGCAACTTGCCCAGTGGCCCGTATCCACCACCAGCTGCTGAATGTTTTATTTCCACGGAGAAACAGAGTTCAGCTCCCWCTTGGAAAAACGGAAGGAAAAACCTCTCCTTGAGACTTTACAGAAGTTGCTCTGAGAGTCAAGGGAGAATTATTCCCAAAAAGGGCTCCAAGTGTGAAACTGACTTGGAAAAAACCCCACGTTTTTAAAAACTCTGATTTTGGTTATTAAATGTACTTGGAGATTCTACAGAAGTTGAAGGTAGTGTCACAATAAACTATAAACCAGGATGTGCTTCTGGAATAAAATGCTGAATGTTGACTGAAAAACTGAAAAACCTGGTGCCACACAGGGTTTGTGACCTAATTATGCTCTCATCTGAAGCAGAGTTTCATTCTCAGCGAGAGATTCAAACCAGACATGTGGCACAATCTGAAAACACAGGGAAAAATAGSTGCAATTACATTTATGCAAAACATGCAAATGCTTTGTGAATCCGGAGCTATCTGGGATGAGTCTGGCATCGTTCTAATTGGGAAATGGCCGTGAGACAGACAAGGCACTGACTAAACTGCCAGACAGAGGAGGAAAAACACGTTGCTTTYCAAGGAGATCACCATAAAGGTCTAAATTACCTGAATCAACAGTGCTGGGCATGAGGAGCATTTGATCTGTAATTAAGTCACATAAAACGATATTCCAGTGTGGAATGGGGATGCCACCAGCAAGGAAATGGGGAAGGAGCGTTGCACCACCAAATCAAAGGTTGGTGCAGGAGAAGGGAGTCTTTTCCATGCAGGATGAGCTTGGGAAACAYGTCCCATGAGCAAAGGCTGGCCCTGGGGCTGTCCAGGACAGTATAAAACCCACTCCAAGTGCAGGAGTCCTCATCCACTTCTCCTGCCTTCTCCTCCTCGGYGAAACAGGTGAGCTGCAACCACCTTTGCCTTCCCTCTTGTCCTTCTCCTTCTCTTTGGCTTTGCCTTCAGCTCTGGCCTCGGTGCTGAGGAGCTTTTGCTGAGAACTTTGCTCCTTGATTCTGCTCCCAACCTCTGCTTGCTGGCAAGAGGTGGGAGAAGCTG
>RAHM01000702.1:30641-69874 GCA_003713295.1 Parotia lawesii
GCGGTGTTCTGCGGGAAGGAGCTGAGGATGGGCCCGGGCAGGGTGACCACCACGGGAGAGGGCTGGATGACCACGCGGGAGTCCTGGCACTGCCGGACGCAGGGCTCGTTGCAGCTGTTGGCCAGCGGGGTGGGGCCGCAGGGCCGGCACAGGTCGTAGCAGGACATGGCTGTGGCTGGAGGAGCGCCTGGAGAGAGGGCAGGGAAAGAACCGGGAGCGGAAAGTGAGGCTCAGATGGAGATGCTTCTCTCAGGAGAAGGAGCAGAGACTGGGGAGGAAGGACAGCCTGGATCCCAAAGTGTTCCCTAGAAAGAAATCCCAACASCTCCCAGCTCTCCCCAGTGAAGAACAAGGACAGCAGAGATGGTGGCAGAAAGATCCAGGCTCTCAGATCTACATGGAGGCAAAGATTTGGTTGATACCCAAAGAAAAAGAGGAGAACAAGGGAAAGARAAGAGTGAGGCAAAGACCCTTGCTACTCACCTGTTTCGCCGAGGAGGAGAAGGCAGGAGAAGTGGATGAGGGATCCTGCAGTTGGAGCGACTTTTATACTGTCCCACTCAGCCCCGGGCCCCGACGCGCCTTTGCCCACGGAACGTGTTTACCAACAAGCTCATATTTTATGCAAAGCATCCCAATTAAGTAAACTGGAGGTTGTTTATGTTCCCTGCAATGCTGCCTTTTCATTTCCCTGTGCAGGACATGCCCATTCAGCCAAACTGGCTCCTTTCAAGTGACAGCATTAGAGGCCAAAATGGTTTTAGGGTGTTTTTCAGCCAGAACCAGGCTGATGTTTCAGCCAGCTGGGTGGAGTGGTGCTGTATTTCCAGGTGATGTCAGCACCTTCCCCTCCTGAGGCAGCCTCCGAGCCTTTGGAGTAATAAATGCAGTTTTTTTCATTATAAATCCAGGATTAAAGGGCTGGCTTTGGCGGGGACTGGCCATAGATGTTGCTCTCTGTGACTCCAAGGCCTTCCAAGCCTTTTCAGACATCATTTATTCATCAGAGAGACTGCATGGTTTGGTTTTGAACTTTCTTTGGGATCTCATATTGCCTTTGGAAGAAATTATCTCATTTCTTCTGCCTTTCGCCTCCTTCAGCATTGCCTGGAGTTCTCCAATCAGCAGAACAAGAATGTTCCAGAAGGAAGGACGCTGCTTTCCCAACAGCAAATATTAGTCAAGGTCGTCATCTTGCAGAAAACACTCCCTAATGAGACCATCTGACTTCAAAACTCTTCCTTCTTCCATTCCTCACGGCCATCCCTCCATTTGTTTCCCCCCCCCACCTCTGACCAGACCCTACACACGGTCCCAAACACTCGGGAATATTTCCAAGCAGGACACAACCATCACCGGGAGCACCCGAGGGCTGGCAGTGCCAGCAAACCCAGCCTGGGGAGCACTAGGGGTCAGGATGTCCCCAGAGATGCCTGGCAAGGGAAGGATTCCGGGCTCTGAGCTGCATTTCCTGGGGCAAGACAAGAGCTGATGTCCCCAGGAGCAGTGACAGCCCTGCTCGGGCACCACCTGCACGACTGTGACACCCCTCGTGGCAAAGGGGGCACAACTCCTGTCCCAGCGAGGCTGGGACTCCATCAGAGACTGGAAACTCTTTAATCCCAGAGGTCCAAGCCAGATTCCTCATTCAGGAGGATGAAGGGGGCTCTCAGGTTGGCAGGAGATATTTCTCCAACCAAACATGTTCAGAAGAAAACCCCTGACTGAAACAGGGCAGGTCTAAAAGCAAGATTTCCTTCAAAACATGCACCAGGTTTCCATCCATGGCATTTCCACTTAAATCCCTTCCAAAGGCAAAACATTAAAGGCAACAAAGGCATTTCCAGCCCTCTCTCCTTCTCCCTGACCCAGCCCTCCCCACCGAGGGTCTCCATAAAGCCTCATTCTCTCAGAGCGTGTCCTGGGGGCTGTTGCCTCTCTTCCCTGGTTTCATTTTGACCTTGTTGCTGCCAATGTCCTCTCCTGGCTCAGACAGGGATGTGAGGGCATTTCCACAGGGTCTCCCAGCAGATGAAGAGACAGGGGAACTTGAAAGGATTGTTTTATTTCAGACATTGAGTCCCAAAATACGGCAGAAGAGCAGCCTTTGACTGTCACAAGACAACTGCAGGGCCGGGTACAACCCATTGCCCGGGGAGAAACACAACACAGGAAACAGGAAGAGAAAATYGAACATCGTAATGACTTTGACAGTTGCACTGGCTGGCACATGTCCCTTCAACTCGTTCAGACTCCCTCTGCATCCAGGGTTTGGGTGAAGCGCTTGGAGGAAGGAAGGGAAAGGTCCAACTGCAGCTGGTAAAACACAACCATGGCCTTGGGCAGGTGGGTGAAACTTGCACAGAAACCATCAGGTCAGTGGCTTGACTCATCAGCTGCAAGTTGTCCAACCTCTGTCCCAGCTCACCTGTCCCCTGGGGCACCTCCTGGCCGCCCTGTGCACACTCACACAACGCCACACTCCCTCCACTGCCCCACGGCACTTCCAGTGACTGTGGCCCTTGGAGGTTCTCAACTCATCCAGGTGTGAGAAAGGTCCATCACTGGCCTGTAACCACCCAAACTCCCCCAGGGCACCACACCCACCATGGAGCAGCTTTAGCTGGGTATCCCAAAATGGAAGGAACTCCAGGAGACTCCAGTTCCAATGCAGAGTCAACTTTATTGAGTGTAAAGACAGAAACAAAGCAGGGGGTGGGGCAGRGCCCCGGGCCAGGCTGCCCTGGGCAGCAGTGGGACACACGTCTGCCTGCCACGGGCACGGGGACAGCGGGAGCAGCAGGACCCCGCTGCGCTGGCTTGGGGCTGAGCCCCTGGGCCAGGAGAGCAGGGGACAACAGGGCCTCGGGAGGCGCAGAAGAAAGCAGGACAAGCAGAAGCCTCAGCTGGCCACGTTTCCCTCCCTCCTTGGCAGGAGGGCACGAGGGGGCCCAAGGCCTCAGGAAACACTGGCCAGCAGCTCCAGCCTCAGTCCAGCACCTGGCTTGGGGCTTCCTGGGGGAGGCACTCGCTGGACGTCCGGCCCGGCTCTAGCAGGGCAGGCACCTCCGGCCACAGTAGCGGCCACCAAGGCCAGAGAGCCCAGAGAGCCCAAAGCCCCCCGAGTTGATGGGGACACCGGACTCGCTCAGGATGCTGCCCACGGCAGCGGAGGTGGAGGATCCCACGGCGGTGTTCTGCGGGAAGGAGCTGAGGATGGGCCCGGGCAGGGTGACCACCACGGGGGACGGCTCGATGATGACCCGGGAGTCCTGGCACTGCCGGACGCAGGGCTCRTTGCAGCTGTTGGCCAGCGGGGTGGGGCCGCAGGGCCGGCACAGGTCGTAGCAGGACATGGCTGTGGCTGGAGGAGCACCTGGAGAGAGGCACAGGCAGAATGTGAGGCACGGSCTCAGCAGGAGAAAGAGCAGAGTGTGGGGAGAAGGGACAGGGAATCGGGAGGAAGAAAGGATCAGGAACCCCATCCCCACATTTTCCCTGCAAAGAGCCCAGCAGCTTCTCCCACCTCTTGCCAGCGAGCAGAGGTTGGGAGCAGAATCAAGGAGCAAAGTTCTCAGCAAAAGCTCCTCAGCACCGAGGCCAGAGCTGAAGGCAAAGCCAAAGAGAAGGAGACGGACAAGAGGGAAGGCAAAGGTGGTTGCAGCTCACCTGTTTCGCCGAGGAGGAGAAGRCAGGAGAAGTGGATGAGGGATCCTCCACTTGCTCTGCCTTTTATACTGTCCCACACAGCCCCGGGCCCACAGGCACCCTCTGCACATGGAATGTGTTTACCAAGCTCATCTTCCATGCAAAACATCCCAATTAGAGAAATGGGGACACTGCAACGCTGCTTTTTCATTTCCCTGTGCAGGACATGCCCAGTCAGCCTCCCAGGCTCCTTTCAAGTGCCRGGATTAGAGGCCAAAATGTGTCYGGGGGCAACGCCACGTCAGCAGGGACGGGTGATGCAGCCGGTGTTGGGGACTGTCCTATTTCACCAGTTGACGCCCTTTGCCCTCCAGGGCCTCACTTTAGGATCCTCAGAACGATCGGTGCATTTCTTCCGGCAGCCCTAAGATAACAAGCCAGATTTCAAAATGTGTTTTCTGTGACAGGAGTCACCTCATCCACTGCATAATCAAACACTCGACTCCATCAGAGCTGGCTGTAAACTTYGCCGTCACCTTGGGCACTCTAAGTTTGTAGAATCATGAATTTCACGTCCAGACAAATCCATGCGCTCTTTGCCCTTCCATGCCTYGGTGGAGAGCCCACAGCATCCTCCAGTCAACAGAAGGATGCTTGAAAAGCAGAGAGAGTCCTCTCCAACACACTCTAATTCTGCTCCCACCACCTCCACCCAGCACCAAGTGTCTGTGTTGGGCCTTTGCCACTGTTTCTTCTCCATCCCCAAATCTCCAAAACCCTTCTTGGAGCCTACACCCAAACTCAGTAGCAGGCAGTGGAAAAAAGCCTGCAGAGCTCTCCAGGAGACATCAAAACACATCAGAAGGGCTCATGGCCTGGGAACGTCAGCAGAAAAACACTGGAGGCAAGCAGACAGCAAGATCACCAGTTCCTCTTCCCATCATCTCAGCACTCAGACATGCCGGGTCCAGCTGGCCTGGCCTCGTCCCACAGTCAGCACTGAGGAACTGCTCTTTAATGGTCTTTGAGCCCTCCATTCCCTGCCTTCCCTCCCTGGAATGGTCTTTGAGCCCTCCATTCCCTGCCTTCCCTCCCTGGAATGGTTTCCCCTTAATGGTCTTTGAGCCCTCATTCCCGGCCTTCCCTCCCTGGAATGGTCTTTGAGCCCCTCCGTTCTCCTGCTCCAGGTAGAGTGAGGGTCAATTCTTGTGTTTGGACAAGGTTCTCAGTCACAAGGTGGGATTTTGGGGTGTCTGTGCAGGGCCAGGAGTTGGATTTGATGATTTGTGTGTCCCTTCCAATCTGGATATTCCACGATTCTGCTATTCCCTGAATGGCAGGGGCTGGAAGATGTGGGAGGAAGCAGGAGGCACCTTGCCCTCTTCTGCATCACCAACCACACGACAACCCAACACCTGAGCAATGTTCTCCTCCCCCGATGCCATGAGCCGCTGTGAACTCCCGAGCTGCGCCTGCATCTCTGCCAGCACTGCTGACCGCTGCACAAGGGACAGGAGGGCACGGGGGATGGTGTGGTGGCAGAGCTGAAGGGTGGCAACTCCTCAGGGTTCTGTCGCATGCAGGACACCAGCCATGGAAGGTGTTCCAGGAAACGTTTTTCTACTGAGCAATGGAACACATRGACCAGGGGGTTTATGGAGTGTCCATCCTTGGACAGATTGAGAAGCCATTGGCATCTGGCTCAAGGTTGTCCGACCTGAGCGGAGGGTTGGGCCACATGACGTCTGTAAGTGTATTCCAACCCCAATAACTGTGATTTTGTGACTTCYCATTTAGCAGCTTTAGCTGTGTATCCCAAAATGGGAGGAACTCCAGGAGACTCCAGTTTCAATGCAGAGTCAACTTTATTGAGTGTAAAGACAGAAAAAAAGCAGGGGGTGGGGCAGGGCCCCGGGCCAGGCTGCCCTGGGCAGCAGTGGGACACACGTCTGCCTGCCACGGGCACGGGGACAGCGGGAGCAGCAGGACCCTGCTGCGCTGGCTTGGGGCTGAGCCCCTGGGCCAGGAGAGCAGGGGACAACAGGGCCTCGGGAGGCGCAGAAGAAAGCAGGACAAGCAGAAGCCTCAGCTGGCCACGTTTCCCTCCCTCCTTGGCAGGAGGGCACGAGGGGGCCCAAGGCCTCTGGAAATGCTGGCCAGCAGCTCCAGCCTCAGTCCAGCACCTGGCTTGGGGCTTCCTGGGRGAGGCACTCGCTGGACGTCCGGCCCGGCTCTAGCAGGGCAGGCACCTCCGGCCACAGTAGCGGCCACCAAGGCCAGAGAGCCCAGAGAGCCCAAAGCCCCCCGAGTTGATGGGGACACCGGACTCGCTCAGGATGCTGCCCACGGCAGCAGAGGTGGAGGATCCCACGGCGGTGTTCTGSGGGAAGGAGCTGAGGATGGGCCCGGGCAGGGTGACCACCACGGGAGAGGGCTGGATGACCACGCGGGAGTCCTGGCACTGCCGGACGCAGGGCTCGTTGCAGCTGTTGGCCAGCGGGGTGGGGCCGCAGGGCCGGCACAGGTCGTAGCAGGACATGGCTGTGGCTGGAGGAGCACCTGGAGAGAGGGCAGGGAAAGAACCGGGAGCGGAAAGTGAGGCTCAGATGGAGATGCTGCTGGGCAGGAGGAAACAAAGGCTGGGGAGAAGGGGCAGCCTGGGTAGGGAGATAGAAAGGACAAGGAATTGCAATCCCCAACAGGGCCCTACAAACACAGACAAGGCCTCCTCCCACTTCCTTCCAGGGTGGCGAAGAGAATGGAAAYGATCACCAACTGTCCCAGCAAAACATAACTGAGACAAAGCCCCAGTGGAAGCCAGAAGAGACAGAGGAAAGGAAAGAGAAACCGAGGAAGGCACTCACCTGTTTCACCAAGGAGGAGAAGGCAGGAGAAGTGGGTGAGGGATTCTGCGCTTGCTCTGCCTTTTATACTGTCCCACTCTGCCCTGGGCCCAGGGACAGCCTTTGCACAGAGAATGTGTTTACCAAGCTCATCTTCCATGCAAAACATCCCAATTACAAAAATTAGTGTTTTTATTTTTGCCCTGCAACKCTGCCTTTTCATTTCCCCGTGCAGGGCATGCCCAGTCAGCCTCCCAGGCTCCTTTCAAGTGCCAGGATTAGAGGCCAGAACATTTCCAGGGAAAATGATCCGTCAGCAGGGACRGGTGATGCAGCCAGGGCTGAGAAGTGTCCCACTGACCATCTGGTGCCAGTCCCTGGCCCTTCAGGGCATGATTTTCAGGTGCAGAGGCAGACCCATGTCCCCTGCTGGATATTGGCCCCGCGGGACGGGACTGAGGATGGTCCCTCATCTGAAGGGATCCCTGAATCATTAGATTGGAAAAGATCTCCCAGGCCATCGAATCCAACCTGATCCCCAATTTGTCACCCAGCCCAGAGCACTGAGTGCCACATCCAGCTTTTCCTTGGACACCTCCAGGGATGGGGAGTCCAAAACTCCCTCGGCATGAGCAGCGGTGGCCAGCCTGGAGAGGCGAAGCCGACCCTTGCAGGGAGATGACCAGGCTGGAGCCTCAGGGCCCTGAGGAGCCCGGCCCCATCATCAGGAAACACTTTAAAGTCATGCCCTGGAGGGCCAGGGCTGGAATTATTTGGGATGTTGGACGCTCCTCAGCACCAGCTGCATCACCCGTCCCTGCTGACGTGGCGTTGCCCCCAGACACATTTTGGCCTCTAATCCTGGCACTTGAAAGGAGCCTGGGAGGCTGACTGGGCATGTCCTGCACAGGGAAATGAAAAAGCAGCGTTGCAGTGTCCCCATTTCTCTAATTGGGATGTTTTGCATGGAAGATGAGCTTGGTAAACACATTCCATGTGCAGAGGGTGCCTGTGGGCCCGGGGCTGAGCGGGACAGTATAAAAGTCACTCCAGCTGCAGGATCCCTCATCCACTTCTCCTGCCTTCTCCTCCTCGGTGAAACAGGTGAGTAGGAACGGTCTTTGCCTCACTCTTTCTCTTCTGGCTTTGCTACAGCTTTCAGTGAGATTCTTGCTCTTTGATTGTTCCTGAGTCCTGCCTCCAGGTAACCTCCACGGGAGGTGGGAGAAGGTCTTGGGCTTTCTTTGCTGGGAACACTTCGGGGCTGGGGCTGCGGAATTCCTCCCTTCCTCCCTACCCAGGCTGCCCCTTCTCCCCAGTCTTTGTTTCCTCCTGCCCAGCAGCRTCTCCATCCGAGCCTCACTTTCCGCTCCCGGTTCTTTCCCTGCCCTCTCTCCAGGYGCTCCTCCAGCCACAGCCATGTCCTGCTACGACCTGTGCCGGCCCTGCGGCCCCACCCCGCTGGCCAACAGCTGCAACGAGCCCTGCGTCCGGCAGTGCCAGGACTCCCGCGTGGTCATCCAGCCCTCTCCCGTGGTGGTCACCCTGCCCGGGCCCATCCTCAGCTCCTTCCCGCAGAACACCGCCGTGGGATCCTCCACCTCCGCTGCCGTGGGCAGCATCCTGAGTGAGGAGGGAGTGCCCATCAACTCGGGGGGCTTTGGGCTCTCTGGGCTCTCTGGCCTTGGTGGCCGCTACTGTGGCCGGAGGTGCCTGCCCTGCTAGAGCGGGGCTGGACGTCCAGCGAGTGCCTCCCCCAGGAAGCCCCAAGCCAAGTTTCCCATGGAGCTGCTGGCCAGCATTTCCAGAGGCCTTGGGCCCCCCTCAAGCCCTCCTGGCAAGGAGAGAGGGAAGGGAGGTGCTGTCTGGACACGTGGCCAACCTGTCTCAGCCTTGAAAATCCTGCTTTTGAAGAGTTTCCTTGTCTCTGTTATTTTGCATTTCACACCGACGTGGTTTAATGCTGTAACTGCCAACAGTGAGTGGAGGGGTTTTACTTCGAAATTAAGGAAAGGTGGAGTCTTGCTTGCTGTCTCTCAGCTGGAATGGTTTCAGTGGCTTCTTTTCCCTTCATAAATATATATTTTCCTTTTGTTTTTGCTGAATGCTACTTGACTTTTTATCATTAAACTGATGTTGCATCTGATTTTGAGTTGCATTGTGGTTTTTCTCTCCTTTTTACCTCCCCTTGGGGCAGAATTATGTGAAAATCTGTGCAAGGATTTCACAGAGGAAAACGTGAATCCAAAAGTCATCACGACCCACCTGATAAAGATAATTTCCTCATTGTTTACACTCCTGAGAAGCACTGAACACAGGTTCACAAATATATTTCTCTTTCTAGGATTTTTTTCCCTGATTTTTTTTATCCCACCTCTGTGTGTCCCTTTTTTGGTATCTTTGAAACTCCTCAGAATCTGAATGTGAATATTAATATGGCAGAAGCAACACTTGCCATTGTGGCAACCAAAAGACATCCAAGAATAATAAAACTGTAAAGTAAATTCTATTTGAAAATTAAATTATCCTAGAGCTGAGAAATAAATATTTGAGGAGCTCAGGGGAAGGCATTCAGGTTCAGCAGGGAGCCAGCCCGAATGTCCACAAAAGAGGGAAAATAGGTGGGGTTTTTCTTCTCAAATGTTTTATGCTTACGTTTAAAGTTTGTTAAGAATTATTTACTTGCAAATTTACAAATTTGGGGGGAAAACAGTTTAACAAAAAGATTGCATAGAATCCAGGAATATCGTCATTGGAAGGGACCCTCAAGGATCATCCAGTCCAGCTCCAGGTCCTGCACAGACCCGCAAGAATCCCAAAATGTCCCTGAGGGCGCTGTCCAAGCTCCTGGAGCTCTGGCAGCCCTGGGGCCGTGCCCATTCCCTGGGGAGCCTGGTCAGTGCCCCACCACCCTCTGGGGGAAGAATTTTCCACAAATATCAGGCCCAAAACTCCCTGGCACAGCTCCAGYCATTCCCTGACTCCTGTCCTTGGTCACACAGGGCAGAGATCGGAGCTGCCCCTCCACTGGGTCCCCTTTTCCGTCTGTGGCTTGAAGGCAGCAAAACCAAAGAATGAAAGATGGCAAATGAAAATGTCCCAGACTGAGAGGAGTCCGGGGTTGAGTAGAGATGGGTGAATTTTCCAAACAAGTAATTGGAGGGACTGGCAGGATGAGTTATTCCCTGGGATCCGTGAGGAATCGCCGAGCGCTCCCCGAAGGGACATCAAAGGGCGGCTTCGTTCCGCGTGGCAGGAAGGCGCCGTCCCGCGATGCAAATGGACACGGAGCTCAAGGGGTGGAGGAGTGGAATTTGGGAGGATGAAGAGTCTGGGTAAGGGGAAATAAACCCCGAAATTTACCCTTGCTGATCTAAAGGCAAAAAAGGGAGCCGTGTCCTGGAGCCTTCCCAGCCCAGCATCCCAAGGGGTTGTGCAGGATGTTGACATTTTTATTGAATGGATGTGCTCATTTATATTTTGGGTAGAATTTTATACCTTTAAGGGTCTTATCCATCTCCTGCAATGCCTGGAGAGACAATTCCTGAAGAATGCRAAGATGATTTGGAAGCCATGTCCCCTTTGGATGTTCAGGTGGAGAAATGGGTGCAATAACCCCACAGAGATATTTATTAATTTATCAGGTCATTGAAGCATCTTTTTTTTTTTGCATTAATTAGTTCCCATGCATATTTTTGCAGGTGGAACCTTTTCCTGATAAAGAAATTGTCCTGCTTTTGTTTTCCAGTCTAGGTTTAGGCTGGCATTGCATGAGAAGCATCATCCACCCATTAAAAATTCTTTCATCTTCCCAATTTATGGTTACCTTTAATTTCTGGTACTTTTATACCAGCTCTAATAATGTCAAAGTGAAATTACTCCAAGCACAGTCTAATAAAGAAAATTTTTTTCCAGCTCCTCAGCAATTTGTTCACCTGTGGCTGCCTTGGGATCCAAGAGCAAATCCCAGAGGTGCCAAAACTGTTTGTGTGCCATTCCCAGCCTGACCCAGTTACAAACAATTGTCAATTAAAATGTTCACATCTCCAAAAAAAAAACCCTCTGAGGACCTTTCCAAGCCTGGAGAAGAGAAGCTTTGGTGTGACCTAATTGTGGCCTTCCAGGACCTGAAGGAGACAACAAGAAACATGAGGAGAAAATTTCCAAGGGCCTGGAGTGACAGGACAAGGGGGAAAGGGGTAAAACTGGAAGAGGGGAAATTTAGGTTGGGTATAGGGGAGGAATTCTTCTCCGTGGGGGTGGTGAGGCCCTGGCAGAGGTGATTCCATGGATTCCGCATGCCTGGAAATGTCTAAGGCCAGGCTGGAGGGAGCTTGGAGCAGCCTGGGATAGGGGAAGGTGCCCCTGCCTGTGGATTGGAACAGGATGAGCTTTAAGATCCCTTCCCACCCAAACCATTCCATGATTCTGATTGATATTTGTGAGCTGAGATGACACAGAAGAGGTTTATGAGTTCCCGTTCTAAAAGAACTGATAAATCAGGATTAAATGTCCCTTTGCTCTTGCAGCTGTGCCTCAGACTCTGTTACCCAAATTTAATACAATAAAACCATCTACATTTGATGTGATAAAGCGGTAATTTGTCTCTGAATCCCACAACTCTGGCACTTCCTCCCTGGGTTCTGTGGGATTTTTTGGCAGGGCCTTCCCCAACCCCAGAACCGAGATTGTTCCRACGCTCGGCTGGAGGCAGAGCCTGGTGAGCATCGGTGGAGACAGGAATTTATTAAGGATTTACACTCATACCCTTAATAAAAGAACACCTCGGAATGATGAATTATGTATTATAGACATTCTTGGTATTCTTCTTTATGACTAAAGTCAAACATACGCCGGAGTCTAGATTTTGTTGTGACTGAAAGGTGGCCCTGAAATAAATTTGGTCTCTAATTCCCGAGATGAGAGGAACCTGCAGGACGGAATCTGTCTGTCAGAAGATAAGGAAGTAAAACCAAAGTAAATAAGCACTGAGGAAAAGACATTTAATCAGGCGGAACATTTGACATTCAGGACATACTCGCTGGGAATTAATTCCAGGTACAAAGGCTGTCTGTGGTCCCCAGGCCATCAGGGCTGAGGTATAAAAACCAACTCAACCCATCTCCTTCCTACCACTTCTCTTCCCTCTTTCCTCTTTTGTGAGCAAGGTTAGTTCAAATCCACTTCTCTTTCTCTGTTTGCTGAGTTCTTGCCTTTTAATAATCTGGTTTTTTCCCCACAGTGTTCTGCTGGTTGCTGGATTCGTTGGGGGGGAGATTTTTTCTGTTTAAAAAGTTGGCGTTTGCTGTTGAAATCGTGGAATTTCTGGAGTCCTGACTTGGTTATAGAGATGCTTGAACTGGTGATAGGAATTTATTCAAATGTGGGATTTCAGACAAATTAAGTGGCATAGAAAATACTAGAAATAATAAAGATTAACAAATTGAATGGGTGGAACGACGACGCAAGGGGTTGGGGCTCTGGGACATTTAAAGATCCTTTTCAACTCCAACTATTTATTAAAACAGAAAATCCAGGAGCTCAGTTATATTTCAGCAGCATTTTATATCTTYGAGGGTCTTTTCCATCCTGGAATGTCAGCTGGGTCACCAAGTGAGGAAATTTTGTTCCAGAGTGCAGTGACATCTCCTGGAATGTTGAGAAATGGGATCAGGGATTGTGGGGATGAAGGGAAAGAAGGGGAAAACCAGAGCAGAGCTCAGCACCCACCAGACTGTGGTGGGTGAAGGAATCAGAATTTTGTTTTTACTGCTGTGGTGGGAYCAGACCCAGGAAGCATGCAGGGGATTCCTGCCTTTTCTCACATCCGTGGATGAGTTTTCTGGGAAAGATTTCAAAGACCTCCTCTTCAAGGTTGCTTAATGACATTGAAATTTGTACCTCTTTGTAGGCAAAGTCGGAGCCTTGAAATGAATTCTCCCTTTCATTTTTCCAGCTGCCCATGGAACGCTCTCCACAGGTACACTTGTGGCTAGGTTTTACTCCTAATTGCTGCTCCTACAACRTTCTGGGTGCACGGAGCTGGATCTTTCCAGACATGCAATCGAAATCCTACAATTAAACTAATGGTACAGGTTTTGTTTCTTTTGTTCTGCTGCCAGCTCTTCCCTGGATCAGCGACAGCCCAGAGGATGCTTCAGCCTCTGTCTCCTTGTAACATATTTAAGGGTTTGGTTTCCTTCTCAGCTCCTGGCTCAGCTCCTAAAAGGCTCCTTAGAAAGTTGTTGTCCTGAAAACTGAACTGAGTAAATGCCGGTGCAACATGACTCCTACCTTGCACTCAGGTGTGGTCCTGTATTCCAGACCTCATCCCGAGCCATGTCCTGCTACGAGCGATGTCCGTCCACCTCCTGCGGCCCCACGCCGCTGGCCAACAGCTGCAACGAGCCCTGCGTCCGGCAGTGCCAGGACTCCACCGTGGTCATCCAGCCCTCTCCCGTGGTGGTCACCCTGCCCGGGCCCATCCTCAGCTCCTTCCCCCAGAACACCACCGTGGGATCCTCGGCGTCCGCGGCCGTCGGGAGCGCTCTGAGYGCCGAGGGGGTCCCCATCAACTCGGGCAGCTCCTTGGGGCTTGGGGGCTTTGGCTACCCCGGGCTGGGCAGTGGCTACAGCCGGTCCTACCGGCGCTACAACCCCTCCCGCAGCGGCTTCTACGGGCCCTGCTAAGGCGGGAGGGAAAGAGAGGAAAAGACCAGGAATGCTGAATCCCGACCCGTCCCTGAAGCAGGACTGAGCTCACGATTTGCAAAAGCGATGTCAGATCCCCACAGCTCCACCTGAGCAGAGTCAATCAGCCCCTGGAATGAGGCCACTACTCCTGTTTTACTCCTTTGTGTTTCTAATACATTTTGTAGCTCTGCTGCTCGGTGTATTTGGTACTACCTGGTATAAAATTTTAAATTTAGGAAGTAGGTGGGGCTTGGTTCTCAGGGTGCACTGGAAGAAGAGCTCTGCCTGCGGAACACGTCCCCCTGAACCGAGCCTTTCCCCCCACACTGACCCCTGGTGCTTTGCAGGGCTTTAATCCTCTCGTTGGGATTAATAAAGTGATGCTTTTATTGTAACTCCAGTCTCCTGCTGGTTTTTTTCCTTCCCCTCCTGTTTTCCTTTGAAACTTTCTCAGGGCAAAGTTTATCACTGAGTGGATCATCAATAGTCTGAGGGAGTTCGGAATGTTGGGAACGTTCAGCCTGGAGTGTGGAGAACTCAGAGCACCTCCAGGATCTGATTCAGATTTGCAACAGCCACCGAAAGCACTAAACCAGTCAATTTTGAGGAAAAAAATGCAGAAATTCTCATGTTGGGAAGGTTTGGGTCATTCCAATAACTCCAGTTATATAAATAATGTTTGCAGCAGGTTGTCCCCAGGAGTTAAATTGCTCCCAGGAGTTAAATTGCTCATGGCTTATGTACCAGTCTGGCATCAGATGAAAAACCTCCCTCAAAGCTTCTTTCATCTCCAGGACCTGGGGTTCATTTCAATCCTTTGTTCCATCACACCCAGGACTCCGGAGTCATCACAAGGCTACAAATTTCAATTCACGCAGTAATTTGTCAACTCTTCGGTGCCYCACCTGTCCTGGGAGCTCCGCGTTGTCGCACAGAGGTTTTAATTGAGTGTGGAGAGGGTGAAACTCCATTGCCGATCCATGAACGGGATTTTTTGTGTCCTGGTTCCACATCCAAAGGTTCCCAATCTCTTGGATGAACTCCGGGTGTTAATTACGGAACTGGCAGAGCATCGTTGCCAGGCTGTTAATGAGGCTTTTCCCAAAATGTGATCTCCCCTCCAAGAGCAGCAGTTTCTGTGCCTGGAGGGAAGGATCAGGSGGAGGAAGCATTCCTGGGTTATCTCAGTTTTGCGGATGAAAGGGAGTGAATTTTTCTTGGCAGTGATTCCCACTAGAAGGAATGAATTTTAAAAAAAATATCTAAAAAGATTACAGGATGTTGGATCGTAGAGATTTTGAGGAAAGGGAGGAGAAAGACTCTCCTGTTAGAGAAAAACCTTTTGTAGAAAAACCTTTTGTAGAAAAGGCTCTGATAGAAAAGAAGAGAATTTTCTCGTGCAGAAAATAGGAAGAGTTAAAGGGCTTTTAGAAGACATGAAGACTTGGCTTAATTTTTTCTAAAGATAAATTATAGAAAGGTTTAATAAAATAATTAAAGTTTCTGAAGGCGTTTACCTTGAATTAGGTGAAGCCCTTTGAGTGCTCCTGACTCACCCACCTTGATTGAAGTTCTTACCCAGGGGATGCGGGCGCTGAGATTTCCTCATGTCCCTTGAACCTCGGGAAGCCAAAACTTTGCATATTTGAGCCATTAGCGAGAAGTGTTGGGAGCTTTGAAGTCCTTTGTTCCTCTGAAGACCGAGCCCGGTCTTTGAACAAAGCCTCTTCATTTGGAGTTAATTCCTATCTTTTGCTGAGTGCTCCTGATCCCGGCTTTTTGCATCCTTTCCATGCAGGAATTTCCAGCAGGGACAAATCAAGCCACGATAAATGGGAGGAAGAGCCGGGTGCGGATTCTCCTGACGCTGTCGTTTTGTTCAGACGAACACAGCCTCTAAACCCCAAAATTTGAATGAATCTCGAACACCCACCTTCACATTTAGTTTGTCGTGAAAATTGCTGCACATCCTGGCGACTTCCCGGGATGTCGGGCGGGAATGGTGGTGACTCGGGCATGGAAATGATATTAAAATTCGTGTTTGGGTAAAGAAATGCAGGTTTGTGGGTGTTTGGATTGGCTGAGTCCATAAAAACTGGGAGAGCTGTGGCTCGGCCCAAGCAATTTCAGAACGTGTTTTGTTGCTCAGCAATTCTGGGTTTCGTTTTCTTCCAGCTTTGCAGTCCTCAGGGAAAAGTGCTGCTCCTCTCAGCCGTGTGTTTGTGTGGGAAGTGGGAAATTCGGGAATATCTACCCTGCATCTTGCGGTGAAGCTCGGAACGAAAAGCTGAGGCTCCACCTCAGAAAAAAAAAAAAAAAAAAAAAAGGGATTATTCACCTAAAGGAGTGAAGTCTTGAATGAGGACTAAACATCACAACACGCCCCTGAAGCAGTGTCTTAATGACTAAAACCAAGCCTAAAAACGTCCGCTGGCCTCAGGGCGCGACTTAATTAATGCTGTAATTCACCAGAGTCGCCACAGCCTCCCAAGGAATTAATTGGGAGCACAGGAATGAAGATGAAAGCTTCGGAATGGGAAGGTAATAAGGGGAGCAGGAAAAGGGAGCAATCCCAAGGGGAGATTTCGAAACGAACAACAACAGGAGCCGATCAGTTTAGGGGGGATTTTGCATGCAAAAGGATGGATCATTAAGGAATTCCATGCATAGGAGATGCTCGGGATCACGGTATAAAAGCCTACAGGACAGAAGCCTTTTCCATCCACTTCTCCTGCCTCATTCACCCCGGGAACAGGTGAGTCTGAACCTCCCTGGTGCCTTTTTAAATGCTAAAGTGCCACTTTGATGGCTGCTTTTATTGTATTTTTTTTTGTTGTTGGGTGTTCTTAGTCCTTTATAAACATTTCTAGGTTGGGTTGTTTTTTTGGTTTTTTTTTTTACCTTGAAGGGAAATTAGAAAGATTTCTTTCCACCAAAAAGAAAGGCTTTATTTACTCGTGAAGCAGGGGGTGACAAGACAGGACTTGGAGGATGCTGGGAATGTTGTCTCTCCAAACAAGCAGCTTTATCCTGCAGCAACAGCTGCTCCAGGAACTCAAACCCACCTGGATTTCCAGGCTGGCGATGGATTTAAAAGTCCCGTTTTATGGCAATCAGCAGCTGCTCTGAAGAGAAATCCGAAATAAATGCTCCAAGCATCCTTTTCTGGCCTCCAAACACCCCAGTTCCTGGGAGGGGAGGGTGTCATCACCCCCTTTTCCAGCTGGGATGGCTCAAAACTGACCCTGGAGGAAGCTGGCAGCAGGGAAACCYGGACCAGCATCCTGCCTGCCTCTTAGTTTGGAGGGATATAAACAATCCTTTCCCAAAAGAGGAGGATTTAGGTCAGGTTTAAGGGTCCTGGGGCCCTGGGAGCGCTCAGAGTCTGCAGGGAGGCAGGGAATGTTTAATCACCGCTCCTGGAGGCAGGAAAACAGGGCAAAAATGAGTTTAATGCCTTGTCCCGGGGGAAACAAAGCCCAAATCCTGGGACAGGATGCTCAGGGGGAGCAGAGGGAAGGAGAGCACCGGCAATAATCCACATCCACCCCCAAATAAAGGCTTTTCATGGCTAGCAGGGGATCGCGGGGGGTTTGATCTGATGAGTGACGACCTCTCCCCCCGCCTTCTGTGTGTGCTTGGACATCTCTCACCCTCCTGGATGAATTCTAGAAAATCGATACAGCTTTGAAAACGGGTTTGATTTCTTCCCTGCCTTCCAGACCTCCCTCCATCCCAGGAAATGTCCTCCTACGATTTGTGCTGTCCCACGCCCTGCGGCCCCACCCCGCTGGCCAACAGCTGCAACGAGCCCTGTGTCCGGCAGTGCCAGGACTCCACCTACGTGATCCAACCTTCTCCYGTGGTGGTCACCCTGCCCGGGCCCATCCTCAGCTCCTTCCCCCAAAACACCGCCGTGGGATCCTCGGCGTCCGCGGCCGTCGGGAGCACCCTCAGCTCCGAGGGGGTCCCCATCAACTCGGGGAGTTCCTCGGGATTTGGGGGATTTGGGGGATTTGGGGGATTTGGGGGCTTTGGGTACAGCCGGCCCTCCCGCCGCTACAGCTCCCGCTTCGGGGAGCCGTGCTAAGGGAAAAGTGGGATGAAACACCCCGGAATGCTGGAGCATGACCCGAGGCAGGACTGAGCTCCTGCTCCGGATGTGATGGGAGACAGCCACAGCTCCACCCGAGGTTCACGGAGCTGTGGGAGCTCCTCAAACCCGGCCTTTGCTTGTCTTATTCTTTGATATTTCGTATTTCTGATGAAGTATTTTTATTTCCTGTTGCTTTGTTGTCTCAGCCCACCGCAGCTCCGAGGGAAGAATCCCAGGATGAAAAGCCATAAGAGTTCTTGTTGAATCCTAGAAATATTTACTTACACTTTGTACTTTTTTATTCTGCTGTTTTGCTCTCATTAAAGTCCTGCTGCATCGCACTCCGAGTCTCCTGCTGTTTATTGGAAAAACTTGGAAAACTTTTAGCAAAAACCTCATTTTTCACAAAATTTTCTTGTTGTTCCTCTGTTTTATACAGTGAAAGGGGGCAGCGGAGGTTGCAGGAATTCAGCCTAGAGAAGAGAAGCTTTGGGGTGGCCTAATTGTGACCTTCCAGGACCTAAGGGTCCTGGAAAAAACATGGAGAGGGACTTTGGGCAAGGGCAGGGAGTGACAGGATGAGGGGGATGGGTTTGGAATGACAGAGAGGGGGTTTAGATGGGATATTGGGGAGGAATTCTCCCCTRTGAGGGTGTGGAGGCCCTGGCACAGGTGATTCCRTGGATCCTCCATTCCTGGAAGTGCCCAAGGCCAGGCTGGACAGGTCTTGGAGCAAAATGGGGTAATGGAAGGTGTCCCTGCCCGTGGTCCAGATGATCTTTAATGTCCCTTCCATGATTCCACGATCTCCAGAGTTAAGGGACAGGCTGAATTTTCACCTGAAATCCTTCCTCATTTTCCTGGAATGGAAAAGTGTCCCAGGAATCCGTCAGTCCTGGCGTTGCAGCTCCGAACAAGCTGGCCACGATCTTTTCCTTCCTGAGTGAGCGAAGGAAATAAACGGAAAATCAGGGATCTGGGATGCGATTGCAGCAAAAGGCAGCTGAGGGATATCTCACAGAGCCTTTTGCACAGGATTTATCCCGAATATTCCAGGCAAATCCTTGCTCCGAGGGCGATGGATTAGAACCCCGCATCCACCAGCCTTGGTGGCACCAAACGTTGTTCTGCAAGGAAGGTGGAGCTGACACCCAGGGCAGCGCTAATTGCACTCATCCAATTTGAAACATAATTAAAATCTGCATTTGAAAGCTCGCGCAAACAGGTCTGAAAAATAAACAAAACCCTCCCGTTTTGGGTGTGTTGTTTTGCAGAGTTTCTGGTGAGTAAATAATTTCTCCCCTCTAGTGTGAATTAATTTTTGGCGTTGTTTTCTGCTGTTCCCAGCAGAATTCCAGATGGGAATTCCACACTACYCCAGCTCCTTGCAGGAATTCTCTGCGGATCCATCCAGGAGTGGGTGACATTTATTTTTTGGACAAAACCAGAAATCGTAACAGAAATTGTTAAAGTTTATTTGCCCACAGGAAGATGCCAAAGCAAACCTCGAACTTGGGTGATTTTAACATTGTCCGTGACAGAATTTGAATAAAATTAACAACGAAATGAGCTCCAGTCAGGTGTGAACCGGGAGGATTTCAGATCTGCCTGTGCCTTCAGGGCRGCTGTTTGAGGAAGGGTGAAATCCCAGGCTCTGCCTATCCCAAAAACCATCTCAGATCACACGTTCCTGGGTAGGGCAGCAAATTCCAGCCAGGAACAAGGGGTGGCTGCGATAAACCCAAAATTCCAGGCAGACACGGCCAGAGGGGCTGAATGAAACACCTCAAACCACCGGAACATCTCCMGGTTTAAACAATTCCCCATCCAGGGGGATCCGGACAGGCTGGAGAGGCGGGACTGGGCCAAAGTCCCAAACGCAGGTCAGGGCAATCCCAGGAATCTGGAGAGGKGATTCTCCCCCTTGGCTCTGCTCTGCTCTGGGGACATCCCAGAACTGGACACGGAATTGTGTCCAGTTCTGGAATCTGGCCTGGATTATTGTGGGAMCCTCAAATGGCTCCATAAGGTCCACATGAGCTCAGTCCAGAATCAGGGCTGAGACAAAAGCAAAACTCGGCAGAGAAGGGAACTCGGGAGTTGCAGGGATTTTACAGAGCCTTTGAGGAACTAATTCTTCATAACGAGCTAATTAATTACAATTCGAAATGAATTGCAGATGCCGCTCTTGCCAGGGAAATTCCCTCTGCTTCTCCGTGGATTTTGGGGTCACTTCTTTGCCTGGAGACTTTACCCAGGGATGACTGTGAGTAACCTCCCCGTTCCATTTTGATTAAAAATCTCTTTTTTCAGACGTTCCGTCACTCACAGGTGTCTCAGGAGGATGTTCTCACATTATGCAAGAAAWGTTAATTATAATTTGAATATTTAGGTCTGGCCTTGATGACAAAAATCTGTGAATTCTTAATTCRCTCCAATGCATCTCAAACTCAGGCCATTAAGTCATTCTGAGCGTACAATCAAATAAAGGCTGGAGTTAGAACAATATTTATTGTAATTATTTACAAGAAAGGCGCCAAACAGCTCTGAAAATGTTGCCAGATCTGTTTTTAAATTCCCAGCTGGATTTTAAATGTGTTTTGTGTTATCAAGCAAAGCTTGCATGAAGGAGGAATAAAAAAAAATTGAAGAGAATAAAAAAAAATTGAAGAAAATAAAAAAAATTATAAAATAAATTTATTTAGAAAATAAACTGTGGATGGTGTTATGCAAATTGATTCCTCAGCTAACTCCCAGAGAGGAAATAATTTCTGAAAACAGCTGCTAATTCCTTAGAATATGGAGAAATACTGAGGAACGCACAGCCAAAAACAGCCAAGGAAATTTTTTTGAGAATCCCCTTGAAATATGAGACGGCTCAAACCAAACCTTGAACTTTTCTTTTTGATTTAAAATGAAGCAGCTGTAATTCCTGCAGATAGAAACAATGCCGTCAATTTCACAGCCCAATTACTGCCCTGCACCCCCAAATCTTCACAGTATATTATTAAAAAAGATACAAGAATTCAGATCTAGGTCAGGGATCTGAAATGTGCCCAGGATGCGACATTTGCATGGTGGAGCTTGAATAAAGCTGCTGATAAACTTTGAAGTTCTCAGGAAGCTCTTCCCAAGCCAAACAAGTTTCTGTTCCCAGGGAATCCCCACAAAGACATCCCTAATTTAGGGGTGATTTACATGTCTCAGGAGTGGATGTGCAAGGAGAGCAAGAACCTCGGAGTTAATCCCCGTATCCAAGATTGCTCGTGGATTTGGGGTTGGAAAAGAGCTCCAGGATCATCAGTCCCAACCCTGTGATTGATCCCCACCTGGTCACCCTCGATGTCCCCTCGATCTTGGGACACCTCCAGGGATGGCGGCTCCAAACCTCCCTGGGCAGTCCCTTCCAAGGCCTGACCACCCTTTCCATGGAAAAATTCCTTCTTCCTTCTCTAGAGAGCCTCTCCATGCCTGGAGGTGTCCAAGGAATGACTGGATGTTGGGCTGGTGACAAGGTTGGGATTGGGAACAGGTTGTACTCAATGATCCTGGAGCTCTTCTCCAACCTCAGGGATCCCGGGATTCTGTGAAAAGCAGCTCGAACATCCAATTATTCATGGCTTGACTTCCAAAATCTGCAACTCTCCATTAATTCCCCCAGGATTTACCTTGCAGAGGAGCACACAAGGGACTGCATTACGCAAATGAGGCTTAATCTCCTGTAATGACACCAAGCAGATCCCAAAGGGGTTTGAGGGCTGAATAAATCCTGCTGAATTAATCACTGTAGTGCTCCCAGGAATGAACCTGGCCCGGAATATTTTAAGATGAAAGCATCTTGTGGTCAGATAGACAAACCACAAGATAAGGAAGTGAAGCAGTAAAAAACACAAATACTGAGGCAAAAAACCTGTAATCGGCCGTGGCATATAAATCACTTCTTGCATAAAGAGTGGCCCAAGTTGTTGGGCAACTCAAAACCCGGTATAAAAACCCCAGCAACTCCAGCCTGTCCCAGCCATTTCTCTTCCCTCCTTTGCCAGCGTGAATAAGGTGAGTTTGAACCTATTTATTCTCTTTATACAGTGAACTTTCGCCTTGATTTTGTAGTTTTCCCTCACTCCTGTTACGGCAGTTTTTTTTCTCAGAGGGAAGAAGGGGTTTTATACCAAAGAGGGCGTTTTCTGTTGGTGGCGAGTTATAAAAATCATTAATTATCCATGCTGGCCTTTTAGGGTTATTTGTTCAGTTTTGGGATCCAAGCAAGTTTTAAGGTTGCGCAGCTGCGCTTAAATATCAGCAGTGAATTCTTGGGCCTGTTCAGAGTGGTGTGATCRTGTTCCACCACAGCCCAAGCGGAGAATTCACCTAAGGCCAGAACCCGAAGAGCATTAAAAATTCAATTCCCTTCTCAATTTGCTCCTTGATCGACTCCTAAACGGATCCTTGGGAAGCTGCTGTTTTCCTGATAAATGTGGGTGTAACACAGTACAGAATATTCCTGTATTCCAGAATTCCCTCCAGCCACAGCCATGTCCTGCTACGACCTCTGTGCCCCCACCTCCTGCGGCCCCACSCCGCTGGCCAACAGCTGCAACGAGCCCTGTGTCCGGCAGTGCCAGGACTCCACCGTGGTCATCCAGCCCTCTCCCGTGGTGGTCACCCTGCCCGGGCCCATCCTCAGCTCCTTCCCCCAGAACACCACCGTGGGATCCTCGGCGTCCGCGGCCGTCGGGAGCGCTCTGAGCGCCGGGGGGGTCCCCATCAACTCGGGCAGCTCCTTGGGGCTTGGGGGCTTTGGCTACCCTGGGCTGGGCAGTGGCTACAGCCGGTCCTACCGGCGCTACAACCCCTCCCGCAGYGGCTTCTACGGGCCCTGCTAAGGCGGGAGGGAAAGCGGGAGGAAAAGACCAGGAATGCTGAATCCCGACCCGTCCCTGGAGCAGGACTGAGCTCACAGCCGCGATTTTTGGATGCCACATGAGGCACTCYCAGCCTGGAGTTAAAGGAGCTGTGGGAGTTTGGCATCTCCCCAAACCAGGCTTTTGCTTGTCTTTTGTTGTGCTTTACTTCGTATTTCTGATCAAATGTCTTTTCCTGCTTTTTTTTTTGTTTGGTTGTTTGTTTTTGTATTTGATGATAGGCAAAATATTAACTGTTAGCAATTTTTCTGCATGGCTGGATTGGCACAGGTCATTCATCAATGAAGAAGGAAGATTTCCACTTGCTGAGTGTGCCACTGCAAGAGGGATAAGTGGGTTCTGTCCTTACTGGACCATGGAAATGTATTCCTGACTTTTACACTGCTTCCTTCCCTTCCTCAACCCATTAAATTGGTGCTGCATCACACCCGGAGTCTGCCTGACCTTCTTTGCTCTCCCAGCCCCTTTTCCAGTGCCTATGGAAGTCCCCACTTCCAGAAAACACGATGCAAATAATTCATTCCAGTTTCAAAGGAGAATGAGCCAGATTCCAGTGGTGCAAAAAGTTTAAGATCGAGCCTGAGACCCCTTATCAAAGGTAGAAAGGGATGACCTTCACCTGCAATGGGTGTCTCCTGCTGGGACATAAACAGGGAATATTTAAAGGTGTGATACTTGGGAAAAGCCTTTTAAAAGAAGGGCATTCAGCTGAGATTCCTCAGGAAAAAAGTGGAGGGAGAAGCAGCAAATGGGGCACCCCTTTGGGCGCAGCCTGGAGCTGTTCGGGTGCAGCATCTCCGGGCAGCTGAGCTCAGCCCCTGGTGAGTCTGGGAGGGGAGGCACAGAAGGGTGGGAAGTGCTTCTGCAGGGGAATGAGCCTTTGGAATTTGCTGGGTTGGGAAACGAGTCTGGAACAGGAGATGGGAAGCAAGTCCGGGACAAAGAGATTAAAGGACTAAAATTTAAAGAATTTTTTAGTTCTAGCAGTTTCTTAGGGTGTTTTCTTAAGCTGTTGTGTCTGGCAGAGCTGAGCTCTATCAGGCACTGCTTTGTTCCTCCTGGACTGTCTGTGCTGGGATGAAGGTGCTGTTTAGACACCGGAGCTTTGCTCCCTGAAGGAAGAAGGTTTGGAAAGCTTCCCCTGAAGCCTCTGGATGACTCAGTCTCCTGTCAGCCCATAAAACTCCTGATATCTCTGAAAAGTCTTGCTTGGAGTCTTCGTCTGCCGGTCCAGACTGAGGCTGAACTGTAATTAAAGGTGTTGATGAGGTTGTACTGACTGCAGTCATTAGTGGAACGAAATTAAAGGAGGTAAATGAAAGWATTAATAATTTTAAGGAAGAGGTTTTCTTAATAAACAACAGAAGACAGTGGAAAGTTGGCAGTTTGATGTTCTATTACAGGAGGAGCTTGGTCTGGATTAAATGTTTAATTTAATATTTTTTTGCCATCTCAGCCGAAGCTGTTCCCTAATCAAAGGTGATGAATTCCAAAAAGCCAATGGCTCCAAAGGGTTGTGACTGAGGCACTGCTGAGAAGGTGCCTTGGACATGTTCAGGTGGATAATCCTCTTGACAATATTAATTTCCTTACCCTTTCAATTCCTTTCTTATTAATTGAACCAAACTCCTTCCCAGATTGCAAAAAAACTCCCCTCAAAGTTGGGGTGTTTCCTCCAAGCATTCAGAAATCACATCACAAGGGTCTGATGTGCAGCAAGCTTTACAAAACAAAATAAAAGACAATCCCCAAGCATCACTTCCCTCCTTCATTCCTGCTCCAAACGTTCTTTTTGGGTTAAAATGTGGTGTGGCAACAAGTAAAGCACAATTCTGAGGAAAAAAAGGGAAATATGGGTGGGTTTGCAGTCAATCAGAAAGGGATATATTCAGTGCTGCAGAAAATGAGTGGGATTGTTGTGTTAGACAGAATGTTTTTCACTGGGAAGAATTTCTTCTGAAGAGCTGGAACAACTCAGTCCCATTGAAATAAAAAATACCACTGGGTGTTTCTGCAGATCCCCTGAAATATTTGCTGCCAGTGAAAATCCGTTTCAACACCGAATTCTGCAAAGCCGAAGCCAGAGCTGCAGCACCTCCTGGGTTTACAGGGAGAAGGGTAGAGGCAGGAAGGCTCTGGAGAGCTTTTATGGCTTTCTGGGGCTGCCTGGAGGATCTGAGCCATTCCTGCACCTTTAGTAACCGGTCCATGCAGGAATTGTTGGTTTGCTTTGCATTTGGCCGGGTTCCCAGCAGGGAAATTGGTTTGTTTACTGTTTATGTTTATTATGGATTTGTCCTGGCCACGGATGAAACTCACGATCCACGAGACCGCTTTCATCTCCTCGGTTTGCATCCATTAAATATTTCCGACTCCATTACGCYGACTCCACCTTCCAAAGTGGAGATGAGTCAAAATCCGATTTGTTTAGGAGTTGGCTCTTCTCTCTGGCATTTTGGGCACACACCTGGGAGCAGCCCCTGCCGTGGCAGCGAGAGTTTTAATCGGAGTCCTGAGTGTGCAATTTCAGCCTTGATAAGCGTCCAGGAGATTTGGGATCGCTGCTCCTTGTAATATTCCAATGAGCAACATCCCGAAGCTTTCAGCTCCTGGGAGGAGAAGATGGAGCCAGCCAGATGAGTTGGACTTAGGATCAACTTCAGAAGTGGAATTGGGGCTCTTTTTGTCTTCTCTGTGGCTTTTGATAAGTTGGCTTTCAAACCACACTCTTAGAGTCAATAGATAGTTATTGCTATAAAGGAATGTCAGAGAATCATGGAATGGTTTGGGTGGGAAGGGGCCTTAAAAATCATCTAAACCATGGGCAGGGACACCTTCCACTGTCCCAGGTTGCTCCAAGCCCCGTCCAGCCTGGCCTTGGGCACTTCCAGGGATCCAGGGGCAGCCACAGCTGCTCTGGACAACCAATTTTTTACCATTTCTGTGTGCAGTGAGAACATTGGGAAAGTCTGGTCAAGCTTAAAGGACAGGAGAGTTTCCATCCATCGTGTCACTGGTGGGGGTCATCCCAAACTGGAGTCACATCCAGCGACTCGTGGCTGGAATTGTGCAAATTCTGATTTGTATTTCAAGGACAAGCCGGAAGAACTGGAGCTGGTGAGGAAGCTCGTGACATCCAGCAGGAATCTTGGCCACCCATTTGAACTCCTGGTCATGTTCAAAGAGTCCATCCCTGCCCATTTGCTGATCATTCCCCATTTGCATGTCTGAGTGGTCGAGGGAAATGTTTTGGGAACTTGGAACACTTTTGTTCTTCAAAAGTCTCCAACCGGCGTTTCTTTCCCAGGAGATGTTGGGGAAGATACTCCCAGTTCAGGGCTGATTTGCCTGTCTCTGCCTCGGAGATTAAACATGAGGAGAGACTGGAATGCTCAGCCCTGCCCTCCAGTCTGCTCCTGCATTGTCTGCAATTACTTTTTAATCTGGAAATTGCCTTTGAAAAGGAACTGGAATTGCCGCACACTGAGGCGCTCTTTGAGACGTGCAAAGCGAAAGCCAGGATTGGCTTTCAAAGAGGAAAAAAAGGAACAAGAACATTGCAAACATCTCTAAGTAACTGCTATTAATTTGGGGAACAATTTTGCATAATGGTGCAAGGCCCAGCAGGGGAAAGTAATAATTTAGTGGCAGATGTAAAAGGGTTTGGTGTCTTTGATGACCCCAAAGATGAGCTTGGGCAAGGCTTTGAGTGTCTCTGAGCAGCCTCAGATTCCCAGGCATCCTCCATCTGACCGCAGTTGTTGTCCTGGAGTTTGATGTAGGGAGAAAGCCCAGCCTGGAGACTCCTGAGATGAAGGACTTGGACATTCAGTTCCCGAATTGTGTCTCAGATCCCATCACGGAAGTGTGGTGGTTTTATATTAAAGGAATAGATCAGGCTGATCCTCTTTCATCATCTCTGCTGAGTCAAGAAAATAAAATCTGTTCCCTCAAATCATCCATTTCCCAGTACCTTTGAGAGCGGTGGAGTTTGATCAGCTCTAAATGCTTTCGGTAACGAATTTATTTCCTTTATTTTTGTGTCTCTCCCTCTGTTTGAGAGGAATTTGGCAAAATTCTGAGGCAGGAATAGGAATTTGTGCCCTTTTCAGAGCAAAATGCGCCAAAAACTTATGCCCTCCATGCAGAGGCAAAGGGATTTTACAGGGAAGCTCCCTGCATCTTTCCTGATGGTTTTATTCATCTGTGGCATGGTTCCTTAGGATGCAAAATAATCTCCTGAGTAACCCAGATGATTCAGCTTCTGACCGGGAATTAACCAGGCTCGTAAGATTTGAGGATAAAAGAAACCTCTCCAGAGGAATGCATACATTACAGGGAGGAAACGAAATCCAGGCAAGAAACACAAACAGAGGGGAAAAGTAAATCCCCTGCCAGGGGTGCTTTGCATACGAGGAATCGTTAGCAATTGGCTGGTAATGAGCTACAAGCGCAATTTGTGTCTCAGGTCCTCGGGCTCTCTGGGCCAGGGTATAAAACCAGCCCGGTCAGAGGAGGTAAAACCACTCCTGCTTTATTCTCCTTGGAGAAAAGGGTAAGTCTTGATCTGTTTCCTATTTTTCCACGTCCTGGATTTTTGTTGGTTTTGTATTTTATTTTTCCGCTGTTTGTCTGTAGCAGTCCAAGGTTTGTGCTCTTTAAAATTGTGGGGGAGGCCTCGAAGCAGCTTTTTCTCCAGGGAGGGACATTCTGTGAAGGGTGGAGGCTGTTCGTGCGCTGATCCCGGATTCAGCCTCGTTTGTCGTTTGCGCCACCCAAATCTTTCAGTTCCAAGGGGTTCCAAGCTCTGCCTGGGCATTGCTCAGCAGCTGGGAGTGGATGTGGGGAATCCGTGCGGAGGTTTCGGCTCTCAGAATGGAATCACAAAATATTTGGGGTTGGAAGGGACCTCTGGCGATCTCCCAGTCCACCCCCAGGGTCAGCCGGAGTAGGAAAGACTCCAAGTGGGTTTGGAACTGCTCCGGAGAGGGAGATTCCTGGGCAGGAGGGTCTGAGTGTCTCCAGAGGGAAATTCCCTGAATTCCCTTGCTCAGAGCAACCTGTGCCAGGGCGTCACGACCCTCACAGTGAAATTTCTGCTCCTCACTTTTACTTGCTGAGGAATTTTTTATTTTTCCCTCTCTTTCGGGGCAAAGCTTTTCCTTGCTTTTCTGACAGCCTGGTCCTCACTTCCCCACTTATTTCAGAGCCGCAGGAGGAGTGTGGTGGGAAAGGAGCTCTCAGAGCCGCTCAGGAGGAGGTGGAGCTGCCCTTTGTAGTGTGGAGAGGTTTGGGCTTTACTGAAACCTCCTTTCGAGCCAAGACCACCCCCTTATTCCACTCCCCACGTAGTCCTTGCGCTCTCCATCACCGCAGCAGCTTAATTACGTGACTAATTACAAGTTGTTCCTCGTATTCCCTTCTCCCCTGTGTTCCAGACTCACACCCCCACAGCCATGTCCTGCTACGACCTCTGTGCCCCCACCTCCTGCGGCCCCACCCCGCTGGCCAACAGCTGCAACGAGCCCTGTGTCCGGCAGTGCCAGGACTCCACCTACGTGATCCAACCTTCTCCCGTGGTGGTCACCCTGCCCGGGCCCATCCTCAGCTCCTTCCCCCAAAACACCACCGTGGGATCCTCGGCRTCCGCGGCCGTCGGGGATGCTCTGAGCGCCGGGGGGGTCCCCATCAACTCGGGCAGCTCCTTGGGGCTCGGGGGCTTGGGATATTCTGGTCTGGGGGGCCTTTAYGGGAGGTCCTACCGGCGCTCCAACCGCTGTGGGCCCTGAGGAAGCCTCGGGACAGCCGGGAAGGAACAACCAGGAGATGGAAAGCGCGATCCGGATGCAGGACTGAGCCCGTGCCCACTCGCTTGCTGATCCCCCGCAGCTTTGCCCCGAGCTCATGGGGCTGCAGGAGCTTGGCATTTCTGATTCGATGCCTTTCTGTGGTATCAGGGAGGTGAAAAATGTCACTTGATTGTTGCTGGGTGTCCAGCTGTAAAGCACTGCCTTGAAATGGGTGATTAATTTTAATCCATATTCAACCCTTCTGCTTTCTTACGCTGTACATTTTTTTTTTTTTAAATTCCACTTCTTGCTCATTAAATCGATGGTGCATCACAATTTGTGGTTTGCAATGTTCCTTCTCTCTCTTCCTCTTTGGAGCCTTCCCTGGGAGAAATTTGCCTGTGCATAAATTGTGAGTACCAGGCAGATCTGCATTTAAGTTATACCACGCTAATTACTGAGGAGTTAATCGTAGATAAATACAAGCAATGAATAATATCCTTTTTTTTTTTTTTTTTTTTTTTTTGGTAGGGAATGTTGTCCCCTTTGTCTCATTTTTGGAAGAACAATTTGAAATAATCACCCTTGGCTAACAACAAATGGCGGGAAAGATGTGGGAAAGCTAAAGCTGCTTTACAGACAAAACAGGGAGGAATTTATTCCCAATTTCCCATCTAAACATCCTCCCCAGTAATTTGAACCCATTTCCCCTTGTCCTGTCACTCCAGGGCCTTGGAAATAGCTTCTCCCCACATTTCTTGTCGGCTCCTTCAGACACTGGAAGGTGAAATTAGGTCACCCCAAGACTTCTCCTCTTCAGGCTGAACAAACCCAGGCGGAACATTTAAAACCCAACAAATAAAATAAAAACTTAGGCCTGGTTCTTCCTTTGTTGTCTTGCTAGTTTAGAAAGGCTGCAATTATGTTTTAATTGCTTGTTAAATGATGCGCTGATTGAGGGGCCTTTCGGGTGCCACCAGAAATCCTCGGAGCAAGAACAATTACTCAGAACCTCGGGGAAGGTAATGACGGCTAAATTGCTAAACAAACATTCCTCAACATCGTGTTAAGTACCCCAATTAAACTCCCATTCCACATTTTAAAGCAAGGGCAGATCCTTTGATAAGGCTCCCTCAGCACCCGGGGGAGTTTTGCTCCCGGAGGAAAATAAAKAACAAATGAAAGCCAGAGAGGCTTTTGTGCAACACAAACAGGGGTTTATTGTCGGAGAGAAGAGCAACAGTCRAGTGCAGGGAATCCAGGCAATCCCAGGGGCAGCAGGGGATGCTCTGGGAGCTGGGTCTCGCTCAGGAGCAGGATACAGCAAGGGGATGGAGGGCTCAGGGCATTCCCGAGGGGATCGAGGGTTCAGGGTATCCCGAGGGGATGGAGGGTCCAGGGCATTCCCGAGGGGATGGGGAGCTCAGGGCACACCTGGCACAGGGGCTCCTGCCCGGTGTCCCCAYGGCCCGGGCTGGGCTCCAGGGCTGCCACTGCCTCTGGGAGCTGGCGCTGACAGGGGGGGCTTTAGAAAACCCCACAGCTCCCGCGGCGGGACCTGCCCCATCTCTGGAAGCCAGGCAGGGAATAGCCCAGGCCCCGGGAGGAGAAGCCGGAGCTGTACGACCTCCCGCCATTGCCAAAGGAGCCACCATAGCCCCCGAGGGAGCCCCCATAGCCCCCGAGGGAGCCCCCATAGCCAATGTCACCCCCATAACCCAGGGAACGGCCGTAGCCAAGGGAGCCCCCATATCCAAGGGAGTCCCCATAGCCCTGGGAGCCCCCGTAGCCCCCATAGCTTCCCAGGCCAAAGGAGCCCCCATAGCCCCGGGAGCCCCCATATCCAAGGGAGCCCCCATAGCCCCCATAACCTCCTAACCCAAAGTAGCCCCTATAACCACGGGACCCCCCCAACCCAAAGGAGCCCCCATAGCCCTGGGAACCTCCATAAGGTCCCCACCCAAAGGAGCCCCAGTTGCCCCGGGAGCCCCCATAACCTCCAGACCCAAAGGAGCCCCCATAGCCTGAGGAGGAGCCCTCATAGCCCAGGGAGCCCCCGTAACCCCCATAACCTCCCAGCCCAAAGGAGCCCCCGTAGCCCTGGGAGCTCCGGGAGCTGAAGGAACGCCCCAACCAGGCTGGGCCCGCCGATGTCACAACGCTCTCCTGAGGGTAGGTGCTGAGCACGGGGCCCGGGATGGTCACCACCACCGGCGGGGGCAGGATCAGGGCTCTGGACTCGGGGCACTGCTGCACACACGGCTCGTTGACGCTCTCGGCGATGGGCCGGGGGCAGCTCACCCCACAGGACTCGCTGGAGCAGGACATCCTTCTGTGCTGGGAGGCTGAAACACACACCAGAAAGGACTCTTAAGCTAAATTGGCTGAGAAGAGATGAACTAAAATTATTGAGCATTGACTCCGCGTCTGACATATCAGAGGGAAACAGATAAATTCAAAGATGCTGTCAAAGAAATCTCGTTCTCGTATCAACTCCACTTTCAACCTTCCTCTCGCCATGATCATCCTTGTGAGTAGAAATTCTGTGCTGGATAAATGAAACAAATCTGTAGCAACCTGTGGCAAAGATTCACTCAAAAGTGTAAGACCAGCGAGAAAGAAGCCAAGAGGAGCAGGAAAAAAGACTCATTGACTTTATGCAGCAATTCAGATTTTATGAGGATGAGTGACACCGCTTACCTTGTTCGCTGCAGGGATGGGAACAAGAGCAGTGGATGAAGGGCTGTGGGTGATCCGAGCTTTTATATCCTCCTCAAAGCCTCCCTTTGTGCCTCTCGTCCTCATTTATTACAAAACCAACGCGATAGTGGGTGCTTCGATTCTGTCACCTCAGCACTGTCCCTCCCAAACTYGTGCGGGCATGACGCAACAGCTGATGGCAATCAGCTCCCTCTGAGGGTGACTTGAGGGGATCTGGGGAACTTGCAGCTGAAGGGTGGCCGTGGAGTCACCGATTAAAGCCAGTCCTGCTTTAGTCCCATTTTAATGGTCAAGGAAGTACTTCCGTGGTGTAGAACCCCTTGTGGTCCCACCTTCACCAGGTGAAGGTCACCCAACGGGACCTAAAATTTTGGCTCTGAGAGGACACAAATTCTCCTTGTAGCTGAGTAGGGAATCTATAAAAGCTGCCCCCAAAGAGGCAGAAATTGGTATAGCCAGAATAGGCCTTGGCCTGAAGCTAATTCCAAACATTTCACGATTTCATTTGAAATCTCTACTTCCAGAAGTTCAGTTAGAAATACACTAAAAATCATGATTGTCTTTCCYCCCGCCCCCGAAGTACTGACCACTATAGAAAAAGAGAGAATTTAATAAAGTAGTATTAAAATAAAAATAAATTTTATTAGGATGAGTCTGGGACATCCTGCAGTTACTTCTTTTCTTTCCTCTTGCAATTGTTTTCTAATTTTAYGGTATTGCAAAATAGAGGCAATAAATTACTTCTAAATTGTAAAATAGCTCTGCTTGTGAAGTGTCATCAGGATTTGCTGATAATAATGAGAGGTACCTGGAGGATAATGACTTCAAGCTGCCTCACAAATACTCATTAATAGTCAGTGCTTGCAATTTCTGTTATTATCCTATTAAATGAGGGCCAGGAGTTATGAGGATTTTTTCTGAGTTAGGAGCTCCCTTGTTATGAAACAGCATAATTTAAAAATGCGCCAACCAATGTCACTCYTCTTGATTCCCTGATCAGCCTCTAATTAATAATTTCCATGCTGGCAATTATTTGATTTTCATTCGCGATATCAAATTCTTTTTTTTATTAGGTATTTATATGTTGTGGATGATTATGACAAGTCCATGGTCTGGACTATTGAATGCAGCTTCTTCTTAATTTATGAAGCAGCATTTTGCTGAAATGCCTTAAATATTAGGGGAGAAATAAGAACCTGATTGCAAATTATCTGAATTTTCAGGCTTAACTATCAATGTTCCGCAAAAAAGTGGTGTCAAACTGATGTTCTAAAATCTCTACTCTTGGGCTCTCACCTGCAAATGTTTTGTCCACGAAATKGTACCTCGTTACATAGAGCCCTCAGCTCACACATCTCTCAATTGGCCCAAGCTTTGGGTGCTGACGTTTCTGTGTTCATGTCTAACACACCAAATACGAGTTTCCAGAAGGGTGTTCATAAAGCCTCTCTTTGTCCYGGAAGGATCTGGAACATCCCCGAAGTGTCACAGCCTCCATGACACTCCAAATCCAGCAGGGAATGGCACAAGGGAACCCACCTTGGAATTCATGAGTAATTAGTGGCGTTTGAGCTGCAAACAGATCTTAAAACCCCTTATGTTTCTAAAGCATTTGGAGATAATTGATATTCTCTTTCTTTTTGATACCTGCTTCCCTCTTTTTGTGCAGCTTCCATGGATTTTCACAGGATTCACTCAAAAACAACCATTTAAAAAAGACAGATAAATTAATTAATTTGAACTCATCGAACCTAAAGACAATGCTCATGATGGGGATTATTATCTCATCATTCACCAGCTTGATGCCCTCAAGTCTGTCCTGACATCGTCTCACACCCATTTTTGTGCGTGGGGAGTGGCAGTGCAAAGCCAGCAGAATTAAATCCCTCCATGTGAGGGTTGTTTTGCTGCCGTGTGGGACCTGAGGCACGGAGGGTGTTTCGTCCCTGTAAGCACTTTGGGAAATGTATAAAAGCTGCCACGACTCCGAGCCTCCCCATCCACATCTCCGGAGTTATTCGCCTTGGTGAACGCGGTAAGTCCAATTTGAACTCCTCTATCCTTTTTTCCCATCTAATTCATTGATATTATGGATTGGTAGATTTAAAAACTGTGGGTCTCAGAAGGCTGTTAGAGAATAAAATGYAAATTTTTACCATGCCACTTGGGATAACCATTTCCCAGGCATTTTAGTTCCAATGCGTGACTATAAAATTTAAAAGTATTTGAGTGATCATTCTCACCTTGTGGGAATATTTCTTCCRTAAGGGTAAATTTTCTGGTTTGGAAGCTGAGGGCTACTTGGGAAGGAATATGAAACTATAAAAACTACTGGATTGTATCTGAAACTTTTAAACTTGCTGTAGATACATTGCTAGATTTCAGCTGCTCTTAATAAATTTATAAAGAGATAAATGTAGATTTGTTATGGTATAAGAAGTATGGGAATCACCAGAGATGACACCAGACGTCTTCATCTGTGAGTGACATCTCAGGGATCTGGACAGCAGACAGAGTCTAGAATGTGATTTTTGTGGTCAGATAAAGGTCAGATTTGGAAGGCAATGAACTCTGAGCTCTCAAAATTTCCATCGGAAAGCACAGGCAGAGTGAGGTGGAAATTTCTGGATCTGAAATCTGTTTCCTGGTTTGTTTCAGCCTCCCAGCACAGAAGGATGTCCTGCTCCAGCGAGTCCTGTGGGGTGAGCTGCCCCCGGCCCATCGCCGAGAGCGTCAACGAGCCGTGTGTGCAGCAGTGCCCCGASTCCAGAGCCCTGATCCTGCCCCCGCCGGTGGTGGTGACCATCCCGGGCCCCGTGCTCAGCACCTACCCTCAGGAGAGCGTTGTGACATCGGCGGGCCCAGCCTGGTTGGGGCGTTCCTTCAGCTCCCGGAGCTCCCAGGGCTACGGGGGCTCCTTTGGGCTGGGAGGTTATGGGGGTTACGGGGGCTCCCTGGGCTATGAGGGCTCCTCCTCAGGCTATGGGGGCTCCTTTGGGTCTGGAGGTTATGGGGGCTCCCTGGGCTATGGGGGCTCCCAGGGCTATGGGGGCTTCTCAGGCTATGGGGGCTCCCAGGGCTATGAGGGCTCCCTTGGATATGGGGGCTCCCGGGGCTATGGGGGCTCCTTTGGCCTGGGAAGCTATGGGGGCTACGGGGGCTCCCAGGGCTATGGGGACTCCCTTGGATATGGGGGCTCCCTTGGCTACGGCCGTTCCCTGGGTTATGGGGGTGACATTGGCTATGGGGGCTCCCTCGGGGGCTATGGGGGCTCCCTCGGGGGCTATGGTGGCTCCTTTGGCAATGGCGGGAGGTCGTACAGCTCCGGCTTCTCCTCCCGGGGCCTGGGCTATTCCCTGCCTGGCTTCCAGAGATGGGGCAGGTCCCGCCGCGGGAGCTGTGGGGTTTTCTAAAGCCCCCCCTGTCAGCGCCAGCTCYCAGAGGCAGTGGCAGCCCTGGAGCCCAGCCCGGGCCRTGGGGACACCGGGCAGGAGCCCCTGTGCCAGGTGTGCCCTGAGCTCCCCATCCCCTCGGGAATGCCCTGGACCCTCCATCCCCTCGGGATACCCTGAACCCTCGATCCCCTCGGGAATGCCCTGAGCCCTCCATCCCCTTGCTGTATCCTGCTCCTGAGCGAGACCCAGCTCCCAGAGCACGAGTTCTGCATCCCCTGCTGCCCCTGGGATTGCCTGGATTCCCTGCACTCGACTGTTGCTCTTCTTTCCGACAATAAACCCCTGTTTGTGTTGCACAAAAGCCTCTCTGGCTTTCATTTGTTCTTTATTTTCCTCTGAGGGGAATATTCACTCTTGTGCAGGGAGGCAGTGCCTGGAGTTCCTCAGTTGGCCAAGACCCTTGRGTCTTCGTAAATTGGGAAAAAGAGGCAAAGAGGCAGGAKTTGGATGCAGGAAAATTTTATTGCGAACAGAGGGGCAGGAGAGGGTGGGAGAGAGAYGGCGGGAAGGCCCCAGCCAGGCCGGGTGTCACGGGCTGCAGGAGGCCAGGGCGGCTTGTGCAGAGCTCAACTTCTCCATGCTGGGCTGAGGCCGGCGTGGGTGTTTGGGGTGCCGGGCTGTGGTGGGTCTAGCAGGGCCCGCAGGTGTCCCAGAGCTTCTTGCTGTAGCGGGGCAAGACGTAAGGGCTGCAGGCGGGAGCAGCGTAGGCTCTGCCAAAGGTGCAGAGGCCCCCCGAGGCCTGGGTGGCGCCGGCGCCGTAGAGGCCGCCCAGCCCCAGGGAGCCGCCAAAGGCCGGTGCTCCGGAGGAGCCCACCACGGCTTGCTGCGGGAAGGAGCTGAGGATGGGGCCGGGGAAGGTGACCACCACGGGGGGCGGCTGGATSAAGGCTGAGGAGTCGGGGCACTGGCGGGCGCACAGCTCGTTGCAGCTCTCAGCGATGGGCTGGGGCACAGCCACGCTGGTTTTGGGTGGGCACAGGTCGTAGCMGGACATCTTGCAGGGGTGAAGGTTGGTTTGCCACAGGCGGAGAAGCAAAAGCTATAAAAAGCAGAAAGTTTATGAGAGAAATTTTCAAAATGGGTGAAATCACTGTGTTGTGTTTTATGTTCAGCCTTGATCAACCTGGGGAGCACCCACTGTGCACCTTGATCAAAAATTCCTKCCTGTAGAAAACCATCCCCAGAATGAGCAGACCCCACAGACTCATCTTTGTTCTGGCCCCACATGATTGCGTCTTTCAGCTCCTGGAAATGCACTCACTGAAGAATATAAAAACCTCAGTCCCATCTCCCACCAACTTCCCTGAAGTGGGGAAAGAGCCCTGATCTAGATGTGGCTTTGCTTGAAATAGGAGGGTTTATTATGACTCTCAGAATGCCACTGAACCGGAAATTGAGACCTGAAATGGGTCTCAATTCTTGTCTTGAATTTTATAAAATACTAAAATAATCATCTGAAATAAATATTTTAATCTATGCCTTTTTAAAGCTGCTRATTGGCTTGGAACACTCAAATTTCTCATCGTTTCTGTGCTCATACCCAGACTTCCAAATCCTACATTTCCCACTGGATTCGTTAAGAGTAATTCCRGACATAAACAGTGTAAAGCTGTTCTAAATCTCAGCATTCCTAAAGGAATCTTCTACAACTGCTCTGGTACAGGCTCTGATTAAATAAATAGAAATAAATTAAAAATTCATACTCACCAAGCTTCGCAAGGCGAACGAGCTGCGAGAAGTGTCTGGATGAACCCAGGCACTGGAGCTTATATAGAGGATCCCAACATTCCTGAGRGGTTGGAATCTCGCTTGGGCTGGGGGTTCTGCCTGAAAGAAATTGTTTACCAGCTTTGAGTCACGAAAGTTTGGAGTTTGTGGCAGTTCTGATTTCATTCACATTCTCCTATCGTGTGATGTCGGGGTTTCACCACCCTGATTTCTTTAATCTTGGGTCTTAATTGGTGCTGGCAACTCCTGGCATCATTAGAGTGACCTCACTGGAATTACCATGTTCATTAAGCTGACTCCACATGTTGCTTCTTCCTTTACAGCCTTGTCATGAGCTTGTCCACGCCGAGATTTTGTAAGACTCGTCTTTGGCTGACATGGACATTTTTCCTTAACAGCCCTTTAAAATTATCTGATAAATTAATTAGAAGCAGAAAACAGCTTATTCCAGAGCTACCCAGGAATAAATGTCTTTTCCAGTCCTAATTAAAGAGAYCTTGTTGGTCTGTGATGGATTTAAGGGGTCATGAATATCCGCTGAGATCATCCAGGACACTCAGYAATTCCCCAATAGTTTTCCATTGAGAGGAAGGTTTGGAATCAATCCCGCATAAAAATCACTTTGTTTAACTAAAAAAGTTTCAGTGGGAAATGAAATTCAGTTTTAAAAGGGTCTGTGGTGCTGAATGTTGCCATTTTTTTTTTTTTGTGGTTCACAAAGGTCCAAGTTTGAGGAAAAATCAAAGAGGCAGATCAAGGTTTTTCTTTAATGTCGTGGGTGTAATCTCTTATCAAGCATTTTCTGGGCCTTCTTGAGAAAAATACTCTGTAATGATTTCACAAACATTCATTATCTGCTGCTCAACCCAGCTAATGTTCGGTGTTGTATGACATGAGTGATTTAGACATTTCACTCTTACACAACCCCAGCTGCTTTAATGTGCAGGAAACAAGGTGGTGCCTGCCATTACTTTAATTAAATCATTATTTGTGCCATTGGAAGTCAAGGGTTAATAATTAATGCAGCTCTTCTTTTCTTTCTTTAAAAAAAATCCTTTCAATGTCCGTGGTTGAATCCTCTGTGAGTTTAAGATGACACCTTTGCTGTATTTGTCTTATTTCAAACTAYACTTTCCATGAAAAAATAAACATTTGTGGTTATTTGCCCTTTTTCTGTGATTTTTCAGAGCACAGCCAGTATCTTTTATTCTAACTTTCAGGTTTTTACCTGTATCCAGTGCATCTCTTGTCGTTCCTGAGAAATCCCCCCAGAGATGGAATATCTGCTCTTAATTCCTACGCTGAAGATTTGTTGTTGTGGTCCAGGTTCACCCCAATATTTTCATTTTCTCTGCAGGTGACAAAGGATTTGCGTTTAGGTTTGTGTTTCGTTCATTGCCCCAACAAATTTCCCTGTATTTGCTGCAGGGGAAGGAAAAAAAGATTCTCCAGCCACAGAAAGGGATTGAGTGGTTCCCACATCTCCCAGCCTGGGGGTGTCTTCCTTGCCTTGATTTATATTTTACATAAATCTGACATTCAGAACAAGTTGTGCCTCATCCCTGGCTCAGGGCACAAACTCCCTTCAAATCCAACTCCTTGATTACTCCTGGGGTGCATCAAAGTTCCCGTGGGCAGCAGGGGATGGGGGGATTCTGCCCCTTTGCCCCCCTCAGGTGAGACCCCAACCTGCAGAGCTGCCCCYAGCCCAGGGCCCAGCACAGGGAGCACCYGGAGCTGCTGGAGAGAGTCCAGAGGAGGSTCCAGGATGGGATCCGAGGGATGGAGCAGCTCTGCTGGGAGGAAAGGCTGGGAGAGTTGGGATTGTTCAGTCTGGAGAGGATAAGCTTTGGGGTGACCCAACTGTGGCCTTGCAGGACCTGAAGGGGCTACAAGGAACATGGGGAGAGACAATTCCCAAGGGATGGAGTGCCAGGACAAGGGGGAATGGCTTCAAACTGACAGGGAGGAGGTTTAGATGGGATATTGGGGATAAATTCTTCCCTGTGAGGGTGGGGAGGCCCTGGCACAGGTGATTCCATGGATGCCCCATCCCTGGAAGTGTTCAAGGCCAGGTTGAACAGGTCTTGGAGCAAAATGGGGTAGTGGAAGGTTCCCTGCCCATGGCAGGGTGTGGAACGAGATGATTTTAGGATCCCTTCCCACACAAACAATTCCATGATTCCGTGATTGCCTCTCTCCACTGTGTATTAAAAATAAGCACACTCTGAGCTACAAAATGTATTTTGGGGGTTCCTGTGAGGAAAACCTCTCACTATTTGCAGATTTCCTCGAGCCTCTGAGGAACAAGGGCTGTGAGAACACTTCGGGAGCACTGGGTAATGATCTCTGCTCCCTGTTTTGTTGTTTTAATGGGCCTTGCATGTCCCAGGGCGGAGTAACAGCATCAGTCGAAGCAGGGAGGAGCTGCCAGGCACCTCAGCCCTGATCAGATTGTTCGTAGCCGCTGGGTTTGGCCAGACCTGGCCCTGCCCTGCTCTTACTTTCCCTTTTGTGTCATCCAGGGCAGGCTGCTCCTCTCAGAGCAGCTCCAGCACTCCCAGGCCCTTTTCAGTGGCTCTCCACAGCTTTAAGCAACCAGAAGTGGTGAAGTTAAACAGTTCTGCTATAAGCAGGTAAAACCTCAAGTGAATACTCAGCATCATTTAAAATAAAAAGAGATGAAAACAACACAAAAATTTGATGCATGAAAGATTTATTGCAGGAACAACTTGAATAAATCACACAGAGGATACAAAGGACGGGATGGGAAAACAAGAGGTACAAAGAGAATCGAAAAAATGAAGCTAAAAATTTTAACGCATGCAGTTGTCAACAAGCAGAGCTAAATAAATGCAAATATGACATGAGGCTGATACAAATGACACGAACAACAAAGATCAAACATAAGGAAAGAAAACCGAAATTCTAATAAATAAAGAATTTACAAAAGGGAACACTAAGGACTATATCTTCAAACTGGAGATAAAGTACAATACTAAGAATAGTAAAAGAAAAGGTTTAAAGGAAAAATTAATGGCGGCAAAAATTGGGATGAACAACATCTAGATTCCTCCATTTCTGACAGATACAACAGGCTGCGGTGGGTCTAGCAGGGCCCGCAGGTGTCCCAGAGCTTCTTGCTGTAGCGGGGCAAGACGTAAGGGCTGCAGGCGGGAGCAGCGTAGGCTCTGCCAAAGGTGCAGAGGCCCCCCGAGGCCTGGGTGGCGCCGGCGCCGTAGAGGCCGCCCAGCCCCAGGGAGCCGCCAAAGGCCGGTGCTCCGGAGGAGCCCACCACGGCTTGCTGCGGGAAGGAGCTGAGGATGGGGCCGGGGAAG
>RAHM01000703.1:37525-48610 GCA_003713295.1 Parotia lawesii
GGGATGGGATGGGATGGGATGGGATGGGATGGGATGAGATGGGGATGGGGTCACCCCTCAGCAGGAAAGCCCCGTGTTGTTTCCTGCTGTATCCCATTGCCTTGGATCTGCCCAGGGGCAGGAAGACTCCACAGAGGGATCCAGACAGGCTGGATCTGCGGGATCCATGGGACAAGGACAATGGGATGAGGTTCCACAAGGCCGAGTGGAGCCCTGGCCCAGGGTGCCCAGAGCAGCTGTGGCTGCCCCTGGATCCCTGGCAGTGCCCAAGGCCAGGCTGGACATTGGGGCTGGGAGCAGCCTGGGACAGTGGGAGGTGTCCCTGCCATGGTAGGGGTGGAACCATTCCGTGATTCCATGAATCCCACCCTTGGATCACACCAACCCCGTGGAACGCCCCAGACGTGGGGAAGCGGCTGGAAAGCCGGGAAAGGCCCCGGGGGTGCCGCTCAGCTGGAAGGAGCCGGAGCTGCAGGGACAGGGCCCGGGATCATCCGAGGGCAGGGCCGGGTCCATGTGACACCAGATGTGGCACCGGCACCGGCACCGGCACCCCACAGCTCTGTCACGGGGCACGGACGGCAAAGCATTCCCGGGATGCAAGGGCGACGTGCCCACGGAGGGGCTGGGAAGGGCTGGCTGGGGCCGGGGGTGCAGGGACCCCTCCCCCGGGACCCCCGCGGGCCCCGCTCCCCCTGGAGCAGCCGGAGCCGCGCCTGGGCGGCTTTCCAAGGTCAGCTGCAGTCAGGGTGGATTAAATCACTCCGGCAGCTCCGCTCCCGGGAGCGCATCCAGCCCCGGGAACAGCGGCACCGCACGGGGCCGAGAGCCACGGCCGCCARTGTCACCCCACGGGGACCCCGACTCCCCTGGGGCCGCCAGGATGTTGGGGCGACCGGGATGGGGCCCTGGCCCTGKCCCCAGGATCAGGGGCCCACCGAGGCCGTTCCCAGCTCCGTGTCCCCAGGGTGGGATCCCCAGGCTGTGGCCCCTGCCACCCTGCCCCAGCTGSTCCCACCTTGGGGTGGTGGGGACACCCCCAGTGCCCCCCCGGTCCTGTCCCAGTTCCGGCCCCAGTGTGGGCTGGGGGGACACACTGGGGCATTCCAGGCACATGCCCCGCTCCAGCCTCAGGTCCCCACGGCAGAGGGGGCCTGTCCCCATCCATGGGGGGACAGCGGGGGCGGGGACCCCCTCCCGAGGCCTGCCTGGAGCGGGGGAGGGGGCTCATCCCGCCGGGAAGGGCCGGGAGCAGCCCCACCTTTGGGGTGGGGAGGGCGGGGTGGGCTCGGGGCCGTGCCGGTGCCATTCCCTGCTATTCCCTCATCCCACGGGGGGCTCCGAGGGGCCGCGGGGACACGGGGGGGCCGGGGGGGGACAGATGGGGGGTGGGCGGCAGCCCAGACCTGCCGGGCTAAAAATACCCGGCCCGCCCGCGGATCTCCCGGCCCGGCGGCGTCACCCGCTCCCGGGAATATTTTTGCTTCCCTGGCAGCTCGTGCCGGGTGGAGGGGCCGGGGGGGCTGGGAAGGGGCTGGCGGGGGGCTCGGTGCCCCCCYGRGWCCCTCYCGTCCCGGAGACCTGGCGGGGGCCAGGGGTCGGGAGCAGGAATGTGCGGGATGATCCCGGCGGGACGGGGGATGGATGCAGGAGGCACCGCGGGGGCAGATCCAGGGACGCGTTTTTCCCTCTGGAGCAGCAGTTTCCCTCCCGAGGGCCGGCTCATCCCGGCCCCCCCCACGCACCCTGCGGYGGGCAGCGGGATTTCCTGGGAATGGCGAGCAGGAGCCGGCTCCGTCTCCCTAACCCCTCTCCATCCTCCCATCCTCCCTCCTGGAAAAGGCCGGGATGCGGAACGAGGATGCTCCACAACAGCCCCCGGGAGCCTCCAGCGCCTCCGGCATCGCCGGGAGCGGATCCAGCGGGATCCGAGCTCCCTCCCGCTCCAGCGGCTGCCGGAGGGGCCACGGAGAGCCCCGGGGCAGGGTTGACCTTGGAGCGGGATAACCATGGAAGTGCCGGGCTGGGAAGCGTCGGGAGCAGGGCGAGAGGCGCTGGGGAAGGAAAGATCCCTGAATTTGGGATCATCACACCGGGAATAATCCCGCTCCCCTCTTCCCCCCCCCTCCGCCGGGAGCCAGCCCAGCCCACTGCAGCTCCGCCGCAGCCGCGCACGCCGCGGGTTCCAAGCGCAATCCGGGCGGGAAAACAGCGCTCCCGGTTCGGCTCCGAGCGGCCAAATCCGCCCCGGCAGCCAAATCCTGCCCAGCTCCACACGTGGAAGCGGCGGGTGACGCAGCCGCTCCCGTGACGCTCCCGAGCTGGCAAAGCCGCCCCGGCTCCCGCACATTCCCGGCGCATTCCCGGGCACAGGATCCCGAGGGATGAGTCCCCACTGTTCCCAGCCCCGGCTGCACCAGCAACTGGGATCTTCCCAAAATCCTCCTCCCGGGCATCGCTGCTATGCCGAGCTCTCCCTGAGCTTCCAAATTGCCCGACATCCCAAAAATCCCCCAGTCTGCCCAAACCTTCCCTCTTCCCGGGACGGGGATGGCATTCCCAGGGAGAAGGTTTTCCCTGGTCAAACCCACTCCTGTTTTATCCCAGCTCTGATCCTCAGCAGTGCCGGCACCCGGAGCGCTGCTGTTGGTAACCCCAAAAGGAGAATCCCTGGAAGCATCCCTGGAATCGTCCCTGGAAGCGTCCAGGTGCCTCTGAGGGGACCAGACAGGTGAATGTCCTGGAAAACCACCGGGAAAGCGGTGCTGGCACCGGGCTCAGGGCTCTGGAGATGGGCAGCATTCCCGGCTGGAATCGGCCTTCTCGAGAGGGAAGGGGTGGGGATGGGACACAGGGATGGGACACAGGGATGGGACAGGATTGGGCACAGGGATGGGCACAGGGATGGGACACAGGGATGGGACAGGATTGGACAGGATGGGACAGGACTGGACACAGGGATGGGCACAGGGACGGGGTCCGGGTAGATCCTGGAACACCCCAGGGAGCCCCTCCTTTCTCTCCCCCAGAGCAGCTGGTGAGGATGGGGCGGCATCACTTCCATGCACAGGGAATATTCATCCCGGAGCTCTGCCTTGCCGGCTCCCTCCATCCGAGCGATTAATCCCAGAGTTAATTAGGGAAGAGCCACGATCCATCTCCCGCGCCCGGCACAATTATCCGGAGCYGCTCCGCGGCGGAGCGGATCGATGGGCGGAGGAGCCGGCCCTTCCCGACACGCTCCACGGATTTATTCCACAAATCCATAGTGGCCTGGGCAGCCGGGTGCCGGCAGTGGGGCCGCGGCCTCCGGTTCATCCCGCGCCGCCGGGCAAATTCCAGTGGCTGGGAAGGATGCGGCGGCGCAGGGAGAGGCTCCGGCACCACAGCCAAACACCCCAAATCCAGTCTTTATGTGCCATGAAAATCCCAGCCTGGAAAATTCCCGCTGCTTGGATGAGAGGGCAACAGGGAAATTACATTCCATCTCTTCCCAGGGAGCTGGGAGTTCAGGGATGGATTCCCACATCCCAGCTCCTCTCCCAGCAGGAACCGAAGGAGACGGAGCCGTGGCAGCCACGACAGGGCTGTTCCTTCCTCATCCCCCCTCGGTGCTTCCTCCAGAGGGAATTTTGGGAAGCAACGGCAGCCGTGACCCAGCGCTCCAGCAGGATGGGACGGGGAGGAATCTGGCAAAGGAATTCTGGGATGAAACCCAGGGTGGATTCCAGGCTCTCCAGTCATGAGCTGGGGCTGGTGCTGGAGCAGCCAGAGCTGGAAATCCCTCGGGAATGGYGGGATGGATGGAATGGGCAGCAGCAGCTCCAGGAGGTGCAAATCCCCATCCCTCGAGGCTCCTGCCCACAGCACTGGAGCAGGAGAGCAACACCCCCAGTCAGACCAGGAACTGCCAGTGAATCCCAACCCCCTGGAGCYGGGAATGGCCACGAGGGGCCGGGAGGGGTGGTGGGATTGCCCAGGATCCCATCGTGCCGGGATGGTGGATCTGAGGGATCTGCCCCAAGCACGGTCCCTGCCCTGGGATGGGACATTCCAGGGACCAGTGCCACGCCCTGGGGGAGGGTGCTGCATCCACTGGGATGGGCTGGGATGTGTCCAGGAGGAGCCTCCCCAAGGCACAGGGACAGGATCCACACCGAGGGGCCCCGGAGCGCTGGGGACGGACAGAGCTCCCGAGGCAGGCCAGGACCCAGGGCAGGCCGAGCTCCCCGAACCCCAGAACACCCCGAAATCCCAGGGACCCCCGAGGTCACCCTCCAAAGGCACCCAGTGCCACAGCCAGTTCCAATCCCTGATCCAACTCAGGGCATGGTGACGGATGGCGGAAAACCGGCACCAGCAACCCCGGAACGGCTCAAACTGGGACCACACTGAGGTGCCGGAATCCCATTCCAGACCCGGTGCTGCCATCACAAACCCCAACACCCCCACACTCTTYTCCGACTCCGAGAAGCGCCAGATGTCCCATTAAAAAAATCTCCCAAGCTGCTCTTTTCCCCTTTCCCTATTTTTCCGGAATGCCCAGGCAGGCTCCGAGCTGGAAAGATCCAATTAGGCACCGAAACAGCCCCGACGAGCAGCGACAGCCGCGCCGCGAAGGGAATTGATTTTATTTGACCGTTTTATGAGCACTGGAAAATTGCATCCGGAGCGTGCGCTCCGCTGGTTAACGCATTCCTCATTCCCGGAATTGCTCCAAACCAGCCCCGGAAAATGTGCCGGGGGAACAAAGGGAAAAYGAGGCGGAATTCCTGGGAAATGGGGAGCGCAACCCCTCGAGGGGAGCTCCAGGGTTGGGTGCATCCCGGAATTTCCCGTGGAGAGGCTCCATGTTGTCCATAAGGAGCTGGAAGGCGGCACCAGCATCGGACTCATCCCATCCCCATTCCCTCACCCTCAAACTCATCCCATCCTTCATTCCCTCATCCTCAGCCTCATCCCATTCACATTCCCTCATCCTCAGCCTCGTCCCATCACTTGTCCCCTCTCATCCTCAGCCTCATCCCATTCACATTCCCTCATCCTCAGCCCCATCCTGTCCCCATTCCCTCATCCTCAGCCTCATCCCAACCTCGCCCGTTCCCTCCATACCTTTTTCCCGATGAGCTTCTTGCGCAGGAATTCCCGGGCCTCGAACATGTAGGGAATGTCGTAGAGGGGCCTCAGCTTCCTGTTCTTGTCCTGCCGGGAGAGAGGACGTGGGTCAGGGGATTCCCAAATCCCGCCTGGAKCGGCATCGCCCCCGCCCTCTCCCAGGGCCCCCACCCCATTCCGCATCCCGGTTCAGGCTTCCCAAGCTCCGTGGACCCCGAGGGGACCCCGGGATAATCCCGACATCCCCCGGGAGGAGGTGCCGGCAGCCTCGTGGTGCCAGGGTGGGCATCTCCGAGCGGCAGCTCCAGAAGGGAACAGGGTGATGGGAATTYGGGCTGGGGGTGACCGGGGTGACCCCCGGGGCATCCGGCCCCTGTCCAAGGGCATCTCCTGGAGTCGAATCCTTGCAGAGGCTGCGCAAAAAGGGGAGATTCCCAATGGAAACGGGGATTCGACCCAACGGGATCCAACGTGACCCAACGTGACCCAAAGTGACCCAGTGTAACTCAATGTGACCCAACGGGACAGAAATTGACCCAACGTGACCCAAAGTGACCCAAAGTGACCCAACACAACCCAGTGTAACTCAACGTGATCCAACACAAAGCGACCCAACGTGACCCAATATGACCCAAAATGACCCAAAGTGACCCAACACAACCCAGTGTAACTCAATGTGACCCAAAATGACCCAAAGTGACCCAACACAACCCAGTGTAACTCAATGTGACCCAAAATGACCCAAAGTGACCCAACACAACCCAGTGTAACTCAATGTGACCCAAAATGACCCAAAGTGACCCAACACAACCCAGTGTAACTCAACATGACCCATCACAAAGTGACCCAAAGTGACCCAAAGTGACCCAACATGACCCAACCCAGCCCCGGTGGAGGACGGCCCCTGGCAGTCGCTCTGCCCGCCGGCACGGTGCCGTGGCACGGCCCCCTCACACCTCCCCGAGCTGGGGAGGAAATCATGGAAAAGACGGAGATGAGGCCAAAGCAGCCGGGAATGGAGGAGTGGAGTGAGACGGAGAGGGAGCGGGCGGATGCCGGCACGCGGCTCCTCCCTAACGAACGAGGCTTGGACAGAGTTTATGGTCCTTGACGCCGCTCGTTCCCAGGCTGCTCCCTGGAGACGCCCCCTCCTCTGCCCGCATCGCTGCAGCCCTGCCGGCGCTGGAGATGGGAACGGGATGGAGCCGGTGAGGGGATCCCCGGGAACCCAGAGCCAGTGCTGGTGATGGGAATGGGATGGATCCTGTGAAGGGATCYCTGGGAACCCACACCCGGCACCGACCCCATCCCAGAGGCGGCTCCTGCTGCAGGCAGAGGCTGAAAACCCCTTCACAGGCAGGTCCCGATCCTGGCGGGATTTCCCCTGGAAACAGGAGCTTCCACACTCGCTGGGGACCATCCATGGCACGGAAAAGGTTCCTGACACCCAGCGAGGCGGGAGCGAGGAGCCGGCACGGAGCCGTGCCGGGCAGCCGGGATGTGATGCCAACCTGCCAGCCCTGGCGCTGGATTTCCAGCAGGGAAAGAGCCTTGTCCTGGCCCAGCCGGGCACACGAGGACAGCCCAGCCGGTGGCACGGCTCGGGAATGTGCTGCTGCCRTCGGGAAGGATGGCACGGCCGCCCCTCTMCCGGCRAGGCACTCGRGGATGGAGGCGGCTCCAGTATTTAACCGGTGCCAGGAAAATTCCCGCTCCCGTGTCAAGGCTGGAGTGGAGCCCTGGGATAAATCTGGGGGGCTCCTACGGCACCATCTCCCCCTGGACCCCCAGCGTTCCCCGGGGTCGGAGCACACCCGGAACCGCCCCCGCTCCAAGGGAGTCGGGATACTKGGATGATGAATTCCTCGTTTCCCAGTGCCATGGAACCACGGAGAGACGGAAGATTCAGCCAAGGGGGTGCTATGGGGTGGGCTCAGCCCCAACTTGGGCACCTCCTGCCCCCAAAGCAGATCCCAAAGCAGATCCCGGGCACTGCTCCAGCCCCTGGAGCTGTGCGAGCTTGGAAGGAGCACGGAGGAGCTGCTGTGGCACCACCGGCCTCTCCCTCTGCCCCCTCCCAGCGGAGCACAGCTCCCCCTTCCCAAACTTCCAGCCCCTGCCCCTGGGCTCCCGGAGCATTCCCAGCCCCGAATCCTCGGGGTGACTCCTGGACCCTTCCATCGGTGGGATCTGATGGATCCGGGCCCCGAGCCTCTCCTGCCCTCGCCAAGGTCACGGCAGAGCTCCGACACCGAGYGCGGCTCCGCGCAGCAAAGCCCTGTGCAAACACTAATTAATCCTCACTAACGAACTCCAAATTTATGGCTTAGTTAAGTGTCTGTCTGGCACAGGCTGTTAAATCCCTAATCCCATCCCGCCGGAGCGCGGGAAGCGGGACGGCAAAGCCCTGGGTGGCCCCGGCATGGTCCGGCAGTGCCGGGGGCTCAGGGGCTGGAGGAGAATTCCTGAGGGAGCCGTGGAGGCGGGACCCGAGTCCTCCCCAAAGCTCCATCGGGTCTGCAGCCACTGGGACCACGCCAGAAAGGAATCACCCCAAAAAGGGATCGCCCCAAAAAGGGACAGCCCCAGAAAGGGGTCACCCCAGAAAGGAATCACCCCCAAAACGGATATCCCCAGAAAGGGATCGCCCCAAAAAGGGGTCACTCTGGAAAAGGACAACCAGCACAGGCACCCCAGCACCAGCGCCACTCCCACGCCGTGCTGGGATCCACGGTGCCATCGTGCCAGTCCTGGATGCGCCGTGGAGGCGGGACCGGAGTCCTCCCCAGAGCTCCATCGGAGCAGCTCACGGGTCTGCAGCCATGTGGGACCACCCCAGGAAGGGGTCACCCCAAGAAGGGGCCACCCCAAGAAGGGGTCACTCCAGGAAGGGGTCATTCCAGGAAGGGGTCACCAGCACAGGCCCCGCAGTGCCGTGCCAGGACCCACGGCTGCCCCATTCCAGCCCCGGACGTGCCGGCGCTGACCGAGCCCTCACATCCCACTGCTGCTGCTGCTGCTGCTGCTGCTGCTGCTGCAAAATGCCCATTCCCTTCGGGAATTCTCAGCACACGGCCCGGCTGTGCCAGGAGCTGGATAATGGGAAGGTTTAAGTGCCCAGCCCAAACCGCCCCGGCCGCCGCCCTGTCAGCCCCCATTAAATCCCGCTTTGTTGTCCCACAAGGATGACATTCCCCGACATTCCCGGTGCAGGGACAGCGGCAGCTGATGGCTCTGGGAAGCCATTCAAGATCTCGGACACTCGGCCGAGGTTTTGCAAATAAACACGAAAAATCAACGGAACGGCGGGAAGGTAACGGAATTCCACAGCCGGCAAACTCCGGCACTGCCGACACGCAGAAGGATTTTGCTGGGCTTAACCCATTTCCCGAGGCAGGAGCTGGATCCCAGCAATGATTCACCTCGGAAGCTGCGGCTGCCCCATCCCTGGAATGTTCCCAGGGCTTGGAACAGCCTGGGATAGCGGGAGTGTCCCTGCCCATGGTGGGACTGGATGGGCTCCAAGGTCCCTTCCAACCCAACCCAACTAATCCCAATCCATTCTGGGATCCCARGATTCCATGAGATGCCGGTCCCGGCCCTCCTCGGCTGCTGGAGAGAGTCATCAGCCCCTGAGAAGTTAATTAAGCCCAGGGATCCGAGGCTCACTTAATTAAAGGTGAGCAGCGAGGACGCCGCTCCATTAGCGCCGAAGCCGGAGCTGCATTTTCAGGGAGCTGCYGGAGGAGGGGGGCACCCGCTCCCTTCCCTCCCGGAACGCGGAGATTTCCATCCCAAATTTGATGGGAATGTGCTGCTTTATCCCAGGCTGGGGGAGCCGGGGCGAGGAAGCGGCGTTTTGGTTCCAGTGAGGGATTTGGTTCCAGAGGGGGACGAGAGCCCCCCTTGAATTCCCTGCTCCCGGAACAGCCCCCCCAAGGCCCGGAACACCCGACAGGGCGAGAGAATTCCGGCTCTCCTGCCCAATTAACAGCGCTACGCCGGGCGGGGCCTAATTAAGGTCTATTTCCAGGGAAGCAGCAGCCCGTATCCACTGCCAGGATTCCAGGCAGGATTGAACATTCCCGGCTGCCGGGGGTCCCGCTCCCAGCCCCAGCCCCATCCCGAGGGCACAGGGTGGGGGTGAGGATGGATGCAGGCACAGCTGGAGCAGCCGGAAGCGCTCCRAGACCCGGGATGGCAAATCCAGCTCCCACGTTCCGACTCTGCAGCCCCTGGGGGATCCCAGGGTGGGGGGAACCTGATCCATTCACCTCYGGAAGGATCCMATCCRSAGCMGGAGAGGCCCCCGGGGATCCAGGGAGGCTCCTGCTCCCGGGAAGCCAGAGCAGGGACGGGGCCATGGCTCATCAGCGGTGTCACGCCACGGTTCACCCTCGGCTGAMCCCGCCWGGGATGTGCYGGGTGGGAAATCCATCCCGSAGATTCATCCCGGACATCCATCCCAGAGGCCGTGACAGGCAACAGGCAGTGTCTGGAGCACRCATCTCACTGATCCCGGGGTGCTCAGAGCAGGGGGAATGGCCCGAGCCCCCCGGGATGAGCCAGAGCTCCCAGCTCCCCACGCAAAGATTTTGGGGTTTTTTCCCAAGAATTCCGGGTGCCAGCACTCAAGGGGGGACCCCAGCGGAGCCGAGGGGACCCAGAGCCCGGTGGCGCTGTGGGATGGCAGGTGGGGAGAGCCCCCCCGCCCCTGCCAGCGCTATTAGGGAAGCTCATTATTTGTACAGTAATTAGCAGAGCTCATCAACTCCCAGCAGCACGGCAGAACGAGCGGGAGGAGAGCGGGAGCTGCCAGCTGGAAACGCCAGCACCGGGGCGGGGGGGGGACACGACAGGGACAGTGCAGCCCCCAGGGTCCCCTGGGGCAGAGCCGAGCGCCGGGCAAGGATCCCATCCGGAGCMGGAGAGGCCCCCGGGGATCCAGGGAGGCTCCTGCTCCCGGGAAACCAGAGCAGGGACGGGGCCATGGCTCATCGGCGGTGTCACGCCACGGTTCACCCTCGGCTGAACCCGCCAGGGATGTGCCGGGTGGGAAATCCATCCTGGAGATCCATCCCGGACATCCATCCCGGAGATCCACCCCGGACATCCATCCCGGAGCCGGCGGGGCGGTGACAGGGAGCAGCAGGAGCGCTCGGGAGCGGCTGCTCCTCGTCACGGCCCGGGGAAGCTCCGCTCCGCTGGGGCCCGGGAGCCGGGCAGGGCTGGGAACGGCACCGGGAGCAGCCACAGCCCCGGGAAGTGCCAGCCCTGAGGGCTGCGGGGACGTGCCACGAATGGGGACGGGGACGAGCAGCTCCCGGGGACATCCCGGGGACATCCCGGGGACATTCGCAGGCAGCCCCGAGCAGGTGCTCGTTCGAGAAGCGATGCCTGAAGTGGGCACGCAGCCTTTCCCTCCTCTCCCTCCTCTYCCTCCTCTCCTGCTCCAGAGCTCCCGCTCCCTCCCTGCCCCCAGGCCCCGAGAGCCGCTCGGGGGACAGGAGCTGGGCAGTGCTGGAGGCTTTGGTGGCACTGAGGGACAGAGGGCACAGCCAGGGGCTGGGGGGAGAGGGGCAGCACGGCTCGAGAACCGGGGGACAACTGAGGCTGGAAAAACCTCGGAGCCCATCGGGCCCAACTGTTCCCAGCACTGCCAAGGCCACCACTGCCCCTGTCCCCAGGTGCCACATCCACAGGGCTCTGAAATCCCTCCAGGGACGGGGACTGAACCCTGTGCCAGGGCTGGGCAGCCCCTTCCAGGAGGGAATTTCCCCAACATCCACCCTGCCCCTCCCCTGGCCCAGCCTGAGGCCGTTCCCTCTCCTCCTGTCCCTGTTCCCTGCGAGCAGAGCCCGACCCCCCCGGCTGCCCCCTCCTGTCAGGGAGTTGTGCAGAGCCACAAGGTCCCCCCTGAGCCTCCTTTTCTCCAGGCTGAGCCCCTTTCCCAGCTCCCTCAGCCGCTCC
>RAHM01000704.1:5898-33925 GCA_003713295.1 Parotia lawesii
TCCCCGCGCGCAACTTAAAATACTTTTTGCAACGCCGTGGTAAAGACTGTAATATCATAACTGTCTCTTTAATCTGTTTGGGGTGCATGGGGGGATGGACAGTTTACATGTAGCTTGCAAGAGTTAAAAAGTGCCTGTGCCAGTTTTAAAAGCCAAGTAGAAAAAAGGTTTTTTAAAACTGGAGGCAGAAAAACCTTTGCGTTCAAACCAAAATGATTCATCCTTAAAAAAATTAATAACCCCATGTAATGGTCCATGTCTTGCAGTGTAACAGAACTGTGAGTTTTCATGAAAGAGATGTGTCGCACCACAGCAGTTTTTTTCTTTTTTTTTCCCTTTTCTTTCAAGTCTGTTAATAAACTTTCTTATAGTCTATAAGTTTTGTGCCTGCTTTGCTTTTTCTCTTAATGCTTATCTCACAAAAAAAACATCAAAGTATTGTATAATTTGTCTTTAAAACCACTACACTTAGCAATTGTTTAAGTTGTGCCAGAGCTGCAGATCACATCTTATTTGGTACATAATTTTGTGTTCTGAGCTGAACTTTGCTTGAAACTGAGTTGGGGGCACCTCCCCAAATGACCATCAGAGACCACCAGAAACCCCTGAAGAGGCCCGCACAGTCACAGTAACAAGTATTGCATAAGGTTGTGTGACCTAAATGACTATGCATTAGGTAGGCCATAACTATGTATTATGTAAACTTTAGTGTATAAATTCTTTTGCTTTTTACACCCTGGTGTGCTTGATTTGTGGGAAACTTTTGCCTTGCACCCTGTGCAGAATAAACATCTCCTTTCTAAACCTGATTCTTTGTCCATGTTTAGAGAGTTCTTAATATTTGGCAACAAGGGGATACAGCAGGGACAGCTGGCCCCAACTGACTAAAGGGATATTCCATACCATATGAATTCATGATTAGCATATAGAGCTGGGGGAAGAAGAAGGAAGGGCAGATGTTCAGTGATGGCATTTGTCTTCCCAAGTCACTGTTATGCATGATGGAGCCCTGCTCTCTTAGACATGGCTGAACACCTGCCCACTGATGGGAAGCAGTGAATGAATTCCTTGTTTTGTTTTGCTTGTGTTTGTGGCTTTTGCCTACTTATTAATCTGTCTTTATCTCAACTGTAGTGGGTTGACACTGGCTTAAAGCCTCTCTATCATTCCCCTCCACAGCTGGACAGCGGGGAGAAAATTTAACAAAGCATTCATGAGTTGAGATAAGGACTGGGAGAGATCACACACCAAATACCGTCATGGGCAAAATAGGCTCAAATTAGAGTTTTTAATTGAATTTATTACTGACAAAATCAGAGCAGGATTATGAGAAGTAAAGTAAGACCTTCAAAACATCTTCCTCCCACCCCTCCCTCCTTCCCAACTCTACCTCCTCCCCCAGCAGCACAGGGAGATAGGGAACAGGAGTTATGGTCAGTTCATTACCTATGGTTTCTCCCACTGCTCAGGGAGAGAAGTCCTCCCCCTGCTGCACCATGGGGTCCCTCCCATGGGAGACAGTTCTCCATGAACTTCTCCTGTGTGAATCCATCCCATGGGCAACAGTCCTTTCCACACTGCTGCAAGGTGGGTCACTCTTCCATGGGGCGCAGTCTTTCAAGGACAGGCTGCTCCAGCATGAACTCCTCTCTCCACAGTTCTCCCATGGGTTCACAGCCTCTTTCTGGCATCCACCTGCTCTGGTGTGGGTCTCCTTCACGGGCTGCAGGTGGATCTCTGCATCCCCATGGATCTCCATGGGCTGCACCTGCTTCACCATGGTCTTCACAATGGGCTGCAGGGGAATCTCAGCTCCGGTGCCTGAAGCACCTCCTCCCCCTCTTTCTCCACTGACCTTGGTGTCTGCATAGTTGTTCCTCTCACATATTCTCACTCCGCTCTTCTCTGGCTGGAATTACAACTGCACAACAACTTTTTTTATTCCTCTTCTTAAATATGTTATCACACAGGTGTTACCACCATTTCTAATTGGCCCAGCCTTAGCCAGCGGCACATCGGTCTTTGGAGCCATCAGGGAGGACACAGTCTTAAGCTGCGCCAAGGGATATATAGGTTGGATATTAGGAAAAAGTTTTTCACAGAAAGAGTGGTGAAGTACTGGAATTGTCTGCCCAGGGAGGTGGTGGAATCACCATCCCTGGAAGTGTTTAAAAAAAGATTGGATGTGGCACTTGGTGCCATGGTTTAGTTGAGGTGTTAGGGCATGGGTTGGACTCAATGATCTTAGAGGTCTCTTCCAACCCGGTGATTCTGTGATTCTGTGATTGGCTCTGTTGGACACGGAGGAAGCTTCCAGCAGCTTCTCACAGAAGCCACCCCTATAACCACCACCACCACCCCCACCTCCCCCCAAAGCTTGTCCATGCAAACCCAATATATTAACTCACAGGTTTTCTCACTTTTACTCTTTCAATTCTCTCCCCTATCCCACCTGGAGGAAGTGAGTGAGCAGCTGTGTGCTGCTTAGTTGCCAGCTGAAGTTGAACCACAACACTCCCTCATTAATCTGAAGTCATAAATGCTTTAGGGGAGAGATACATATATTTTATTAAGTTTCACAAAGTTGACATTTGAGTTAGTAAATTGCCAAGTGCAATTCAAGAAATATTAAATGCAAAAAGGATAAAAGTGTTTTAAAGTCTTGGATTTTTAAAAAAGCTGTTCAGCATTAGCCTCTCTTGCTCTGTCAACCTTCATAAATGTTCAGCTTCAGTGGGAGCAGAGTTTTGTGAATTAAATGGCATTTTTTTTCTTTGCACTTCCACCCATCATGTATTATTTCTTCAAGTACACTACCACTACACAGCTATAGTAATTCTAAATTGAAGGCTTCATATATCTTTAACAGTTGTTTTCTGTCATCACATTTTAGATTTCATGCTTCTGGACTTCTCTGCCAGAAGTCTGTCAAATTCACAGTCAAATAAAAAGTAATAAAAAACCATATAGGCCCACTGTGATCTCATCTCATTCTCCTGACAACTTGGGTCCAGTTTCCTGCTCTGACCAGCTTCCATTTGGGGTGTTACAGGTGGATTTCTCCTGCTCTTATGTGTATCTAAGGATTAGTTTGGGCAGGTGAGGCAAATCAGCACAGAAGCTGCTCATGACCTTTCTCCTTTCACTGTTGCCAAATAGGCCTTTGGGGTGAAGCAGTGGAGAGGCATCTCATTGCAGTTAAGCATCTGGCCAATCATTTACTAATGTAATCTCTTTCCCCTTGAGAGGTCTGTGAAAGATGATGTTGCTATTACCCAACTGTGCCAAAACTTGAGGAAACAACCACTAATGGGATCCTTCAATGTGCTTCGCAAGGTGTTTGCTACAATGAACCACACTTGAAATGTTTCTATACCAACGGACGCAGCATGAGGAACGAACAAGAGGAGCTCAAGGCTTTGGCCCAGTCCCAGAGATTTGACATCATTGGCATAAGTGAAACCTGGTGGGATGAATCCTGTGACTGGAGTGCCCTGTTGGATGGTTACAGGCTCTTCAGGAGGGATTGGCAGGGCAGAAGAGGCGGAGGGGTGGCACCGTATGTAATAGAAGGGTTAGAATATATAGAGCTCACAGTTGGCAGTGGTGCAGTTGAGAGCCTCTGGATAAGAATCAAGGGGCAAAGAAATAACGCAAATGTTATCGTGGGAGTCTTCTATAGACCTCCTAGCCAGGATGATGATGATGCCAATGAATTATTCTTTTAGGAGCTAAGGGATGCTTCTAAGTCAACTGCCCTTGTCCTTATGGGGGACTTCAACTTGCTAGAAATTAACTGGGAGCATCACAAAGTTGGTACAACCCAGACCAGAAGATTCCTAAAAAACTTGGCTGACAACTTTATGGAACAGGTCCTAAGGGAACCAACTCGGAAAGATGCCCTTCTTGATATACTGCTTGTCAACAGACCGGATCTCGTGAGCGAAGTGGAGATTGGCAGCCATCTTGGCCACAGTGACCATGAAGTGATTGAATTTAAAATCTCTGTTTACAGGAGGAAAAGTGCCAGCAAAACCTCAACTCTGGACATGAGAGCAGACTTCAGGCTGCTCAGGGAACCAGTGAGTAAGGTCCCCATGGGAAATGTTTTTGCAGGTGCTAGGGTCCATCAGTGCTGGTCACTTTTTAAACCTCACCTCCTAAGGGCACAGGAGCAGGCAATTCCTAAATGTTAGAAGTCTAAGCAGGCAGGGCAGAAGGCCCGCTTGGCTGAACAGGAATCTTCTCTTAGAAATAAGGCAAGAAAGGAAGGTCTGTGCCCAGTGGAAACAAGGTCAGGCGACATGGGAAGAATAGAGATATTGCTTGCCACTGTGGGGAGAAAATTCATGTGGCCAAGGCTCAACTGGAGTTGGAGCTGCCAGAACTGTGGGGGACAATAAAAAGCGTTTTTTAAAATATGTTAATGGCAATACACAGTGTAAAAATAACATTGGCCCATTACAGGATGAGGATGGTCACCTCACAAAAAGGGACAGAGACATGGCAGAGATGTTTAATGCATTCTTTGCCTCTGTCTTCAACACAGATGACAGACCAAAGGGGTCTCAGTTCCCTGAGCTGGAGGACCATGACTGTGAGAATGATCAACTCCCAGTCAACCTAGAAATTGTACGGGATCTGCTGCACCAGCTGGATGCCTACAAATCTATGGGGCCTGATGGGATTCATCTAAGAATCCTCAAGGAACTGGCTGATGTCATCGCAAAACCTCTCTCAATGATTTTTGAGCAGTCTTGGGAATCCAGAGAGGTCCCAGCTGACTGGAAGTTGGTGAATATTGTCCCGATTTTCAAAAAGGGCAAGACGGAGGACCCTGGAAACTACAGGCCTGTTAGTCTCACTTCAGTGCCTGTTTAAGTTATGGAGATTATTCTGGGAGGTATTGAAAAACACCTGAAGGACAACACAGTCATTGGTCACAGCCAGCATGGCTTCATGAGAGGAAAGTCCTGCTTATCAAACATAATTTCCTTTTATGACAATGTAATCCACCTAGTTGATCAAGGAAAGCCAGTTTATGTCATCTTTTTGGATTTCAGTAAAGCTTTTGATACTGTCTCTCACAGGATCCTTCTGGACAAAATGTCCAGCCCCCAGCTGGATAAACACATCATGTGGTGGGTGAGCAACTGGCTCAGGGGTCAGGCACAAAGGGTTATAGTAAATGGGGTGACATCAGACTGGCGACCTGTCACTAGTGGGGTTCCACGGGGCTCCATCCTTGGCCCTCTTCAACATCTTCATTAATGACCTGGACACAGGACTGGAAGGGATACTAAGCAAGTTCGCAGACGATACAAAACTGTGAGGTGTCAACTCCCTCAAAGACAGGGAGGCTCCGCAGAGAGACCTCAACAATTTAGAGATGGGCAATCACTAACTATATGAAGTTCAACAAGGGAAAGTGCCAGACTCTGCACCTGGGACAGGGCAACCCTGGATGTACAGATAGACTGGGGAATGAGATGCTGGAAAGCAGTGCCCCAGAAAGGGACCTGGGGGTCCTGGTCAACAGAAAGTTGAATATGTGTCAGCAGCGTGCTCTGGCAGCCAGGAGGGCCAAGTGTATCCTGGGGTGCATCAGGCACAGCATTGCCAGCTGGTCAAGGGAGGGGATTGTCCCGCTCTGCTCTGCACTGGTGCGGCCTCACCTTGAATATTGTGTGCAATTTTGGGCACCACAATATAAGAAAGACATTAAGCTATTAGAGAGCATCCAAAGGAGGGCAACGAAGATGGTGAAGGGCCTTGAGGGGAAGCCTTAGGAGGAGCAGCTGAGGTCACTTGGTCTGTTCAGCCTGGAGAAGAGACTGAGGGGAGACCTGATCGCACTCTACAACTTCCTCGTGAGGGGAAGAGGAGGGGCAGACACTGATCTCTTCTCTGTGATGCTCAGCGACAGAACCCAAGGGAATGGCCTGAAGTTGTGTCAGGGGAGGTTTAGGTTGGATATTAGAAAAAGGTTCTTCACCCAGAGGATGGTTGGGCACTGGAACAGGCACCCCAGGGCACTGGTCACAGCACCAAGCCTGACAGAATTCAAGAAGCATTTCGACAATACTCTCAGGCACATGGTGTGACTCCTGGGGATCATCCTGTGCATGGCTAGGCATTGGACTCGATCCTTGTGGGTCCCTTCCAACTCACCATATTCTGTGATTCTGTTAAATGCCCCCCTTTTGCCACATCCTATTTATGTCCTCAAGGGCACCCTTGTGTGAGCAAATGTCATTGCCATAACTCAGTGAAATAGGATTGGCCACTGCAGCAATTATTTTCCCTTCTGTCTCCTCCTTTCCCGTTCTCATATTACCTGGAATCCCATGAGCACACCAACTTGTTATTCTCTTTACACTCTGGGCTCACTGCATGTAGCAGGACGTGTCTACCTTCAGCTTCAAGGTCAGTTTAACTAACTCCATTGCTTATCTTATTTGAGGTAACTCAAATGGTGGCATTTCAAATACAAGGCTTAGTAAAAATTAATTGAAAGCACCACAGGATGTGATGTAAGTTTGTTATAATTTATTGATTTGCATAACTAATTAGTGCAGAAAAACATGTCAGCCCACTGTGAAGCTGTTTCAAATGTCAACCTTTAAATAACAATTTAAATGAGGGGAAACAAGTTCCTTTGCAGAGGTTCAGTGAAACCATCTTTCTTTTGGGAAGTTATTGGAGAGTTTATAACTGTCTGCACTGCGGGGATTAGGTTTTCATATTGTAAAATAGTGGTTGACTGATTCAAAAAGGCAAGTACTACAAACACCTTTGACTGGCTTCAGCAAGAGAACTTGGGGTTCTAAATCTCAACAAGTCAAATTTAATGGAGTAGATCTTTATCTGGTAGAAATCAAAAAGTGTTTTGACTGAAGAGTAGTTGTGTGACCTATTAAGAGTCACAGTCTTTTCCTTATCTCCTCCTTCCATAGCAAGGAATTTTGAATTTTTTGGTTTATTTTTTTTAAAAGAGGCTTTGATTTTTATATCAGTTCACTTAGCTCTGGAATTACAAGGAGAAAAGAAAACTGAATTTTAGTTTATTTTTCCTAGAGACATTCCATGCTATGATGAAGACATACTTAGCATGACGTCTGCACTAACATTATTTATGCACTATGGAGATTTTTATATTAAACAGAGATCAGTCAGAAGGGATCACGTCTTGCTCAGGCTGAGCTATGAGAAACTGAAATAAACCCTCGCCAATATTGTTTTATGACATTTAATGTTTTAATTTAGATCTTATCCTCTGACCTTGTAGAGTGATATAGCAGACCAAGAGCAATGTAAACTGTTTTTTAGGCATCTAAAAATTATATACCAGGCATTTAGTCATTTATGACATTTCTTGCAGATGTTTCTAAGGTGCCCACAACTGCTGTAGAAGGGCAGAGAAAAATTTGCACTGGGTTCTGTGGATTCTAGATCAAGCTAAGGATGACTCAAAGAAATTATTTCTCAAATATAAAAGACCAGTATCTTTTGTAACCCATTTCTCAACCACATGGAAAGTTCTGCTCAGTACAGTATCACCATTAGACAGCTAAACAGTTTAAAATTTGCATATATGTTGTTTATGTGTCTGTGTGAACTTTAGCTATGACTCTGCTATTCCTCTAAAATGTCACTCAGGATCACATGGTGTGGTACTTAATATACCCATGACATGATTCAAATATTTAAACCAGTCCTATTTCTAGAAATGTCACCAGTCAGTCTGTAACCCTTGTACCTTCTTTCCATCCTTGGCTAAAAGAACATGTGCAGTCTAGTATAAAATAAAGAATAATCAACATTTATGTTCAACTACATTAATATCCACCTAAGAAAACAAAGCTGACAACTTTCTCTTTAAAATAAGTTCAAGAAAGTAAAGGGTTAATTTCAAAAAAGTTTGTTTATATTAAAAGTAGTAGTTCTGCAAATTCCTTAAAGGGTAAAGTAGTTGTGCATTTATGATGATTCAATCTCTGAAATGGATGGACTGGTTTCACCTCTTTGCAGATCACAGGATCACTGTGTGCAATATGACACTGCTGAAATAGTTTGAACAAGGTTGTAGACATGAATCAAATGTCCCGAAGCTCAGTTGGTTAGAGCATGGTGCTAATAAAACCAAGGTCATGGGTTTGATCCCTGTATGGGCTATTCCCTTAAGAGTTGAACTTGATGATCGTTGTGGGTCCCTTCCAACTCAGAATATTCTGAATAGCAAGGGGAGTTTTGCTTCAATAGAATTTTCATAAGTTATTGATTTAAAAAAGGTATCTTTTTAGTGTTGGTAAGGGACCTGTATTTCTTTTGAAGCCTATATTGGCCTTTAACAAAGTCTGTAATCTAGATGTATTGTGAAGAGGGAAAACTGGTTTAATGCCCTAAAAGAGGCATCATCTTTTTTTTTTTTTTTCTATCCTGTGATTCAGCAGCTCTACCTTAAATGATATTTTGAATCCTTTAGCCTGTTTATCAGCTAGCCCCACAATTTCTGCAGTGACATTTACTCAATCTTGGGGCTGGCTTTTGTCTCTGTATTCTATGTACAGTAGGTTTTATATATATAAATAGAATTTTGAAACATGATACACTCCTGACAGAACACTAATGTTCTAAAGGCTGGTTACAGGTAGCTGAGCAAATCCTGGGGAGAGAAAAAAGGCTATGACCTCCAAGATCATGACCTTTCAGATTGCTTTTGATAATTCACTGGAAGTCATAGATTACTGAATGTTGCTCTAGAAAAGGCAATTCCAATTTGGCTCTGAATTTGCTTACCCTATATAGTGCTGATGTGGTGGGAGATCAGTAATAATTGTGTTCAGCTATGAAGAAAACTTGGTTTTTGCAGAGACTTAATGCTATATGTTGTATGGCTTAGTGACTTTAAGTCAATATAGCATTTAATCCCCTCATAATTAATTACTTCACACATGAAATGACCACTCTATTAACTTTATCCACAAGATGGCTTTTAAGGAATTAATCAAAATTGTTCACTATAGGAGTAAACCTGTTGCATGGAAAATACATAGCAGCTGTTACTAAGCAAATTTTTCTGTATTTCTTCACTTCTGTAGAACAATATTTCTGCTTTCTTCAAGTTATAATACAAGTACAAATGTCCTTTGAAATAAAACTTTAAAGGACTTATTGCCGGTGACAAATTCCACTCTCAGAACTATTGAGCTGTACTTGAGCCAAAGGAATGCATAGTCCTGGAGGTATATAAAAGATATATTAACTAGTTATCATGAGGCAAATCCAGCAGCCAAATTGTGAGCAGAATGACATAATAAAGGCAAAATGTATAAGGCTAGTTCTCTAAGCATTTTGTAAAGCTGTAAGTTAGATTCAAATCCCAGGAGTCATCAAAATGTCTTGCATCACACTTGGCTAACGAGAAAAATTCCTCCATCTGACCCACAGGAAAACCACCTGATGCTGGATACCAGCTGATACATGTATATCTTACCCTCCTCATTCAGCAATTAATGGATACACAATTGTGGTTACTGCTTAAGCTTGTATCTGCCATCTGCAATGGAAAGAAAAACAGAAATATTATAGGCTCTGGGTGACAACAGAACACAACTATGTAGGGTATGGGACAATCACCCCAGGCAGTGGTAAGGAAAAGCAGAATATCTAATGACTTGATTAAGACCATCACATTATGACCAGTAACCGTTGCAAGCCACTTGCATTGGATAGTTGGCAAGCCAAACCAAACAGTGATGCCAAGTGCAGTAAACACAGGTGTACCCTCCCAGTTGCAGCATAGACTGGTATAGCAGTGCACAAGGTACATTTTTTGTATCTCTGTGACCTGCTATGGTATTTGAGAAGCTCCTGCTTTTTTCTAGCTGGCATTCTCTTTCTGCTATTCTTTTCACCAGCCCGCAATAACATCAATGATGTCTTAATCTTTGGATCTGAGTTAGCATTCCAATTTATATTTCTACACTGTGAAATAACAGTTCTCATTTATTTACTCTGGACTGTTGTGTTTCTTGATGTGCTAACTTTTGCTTATCTGCATACAGAATATATACAGTGCTCTAGATTCAACAGTCTTACACTGAAATGGTTCATTTTCAATCACTTTCCTGAATATTTCTAATACAGTGTGCAAAATAGATTAGGCGCTGAAATCCCTGACATCATCCAATTAATAAAGAAAGAAGCTGTGTGTAATGCTTTGGAAAAACACTCATTACTATGAGAGTATTATCTGAGTGACATATGGTTGTGGTCTCTTGCTACAAATCCTAAAAGTGTCCCTCAAATATATAAAATAAAATTACTAAACTTTATACTTAGTTAAGATGCAGTTCAGTCCTATATGTTTCCAAAATAAAGTGCAAACATGTATGTAGCTTGTGGTGCATTGAAAGAACTCATTTCTACCAAGATTGATGCAGTTATAAACCAACTAGCAGAGTGGTGGGTTAACCCTGGCCAGCAGCCAAGCACCATACAGCTGCTCATTCACTCTCCCAGCCCACTGGGACAGGGGAAGGAATAGGAAGAGGAAAATGAGAAAATTCATGGGTTGAGATAGAGATAGTTTAATAAGCAAAGGAAAGAGGAAGAAAACAAAATGAGTGATGCAAAGGCAATCACTCACCACCTTCCACAAGTAGACTGATGCCCAGGTAGTCTCCAAGCAATGGCTACCTTCCAAATCCCTCCTCCCCTAAGTTTTTATTGCTGAGCATGATGTTGTATGGCATAGGAATATCCCTTTGGTCAGTCTGAGTCAGCTGTCCAGATTGTGTCCTCTCCCACTCCCAGCCTACTCACTGCAGGGAGAAGAGTTGGAAAAAAGAGAAAGCCCTGATACTATGCAAGCACTGATCAGCAATAGGTAAAACACTAGTGTGTTATCAACACTGTTTTAGCTACAAATCTAAGTCACAGCACTGTTGTAAATGCTAGGTTTAGCTTAGCAAGCTGCAGCTTTCTCTAGGAACGCAGCGGGGGCTTCTTAGGGCAGGGCAGCAATTCTCTGCCCTCCCGTAGTCCATTCCGAACGGCCCCGCACTCTTGCTCCCTTAGCTGTCAGCCTTACAACACAGAGACGGCAAAAGAGGTAGAGAAGGGACTCCCATGGCGGTCCCTGAAGAGATTTATTCATGCATCTTGTCCAGGCAGTTCCCAGGGGCAGAGAGACCCCGCGACCCGGGTGCAGGGGCCTTTTCCCAGGGACTCAGGGGCGGTACATGGGCGGAGTTGGGATACAGGAACCAATAGGGAGAGCCCGAGGGAGTGGCCAGGACTAGGGGCAGGGGAAAGTAGGGGGAACAATATGGGATAGGAAAGGCAATGGGTAAACAGATCACCACACAGCACCATACCAGCTGCTATGAAGAAAGTTAACTCCACTTCAGCCAAATCCAGTACAACCTCTATACATTATTCCATACCATTTATGTCATGCTTGGGTCCCACACTATCCAATACATCCTCATTAATCACCACTCCCCCTTCCTGTCTCTTGCTATACACACATATCATTCCCTTAGTCTATGGGCCTCCCCTGTAAAATGTCCATAAAATGTCCACTGAGTTCACTTAGTCTGTGATTCAGGCTCCATTCATTATGCTGGTCACTCAGGACAAGAGAGATTGCATGTTATGTTGATGCTAAACCCAGCTCAGATTGGGTCACTGCTGTACTTGCTTGGTTTCTTGCAAGGCTTATTCTCTGTTGGTTCAGGTGATTCCTGCTGTTGTACTTCCTATAATATACAACTCAAATCATGCATTATTTTCCCCTAGGGTTAAATCTCCTTGAGGTGCACAACAGATTTCCCTACCATCCCGCATTATCCACAAATTATATCTGGGTCCTTGACTGAAAGCAATCTCATGATTGAATTTGCCCATGATATCTTTCCCAGCCAGTTCCCTACATGTACTACAGGGACCTTATCTCCTTCTACAGCACATAGGAGTTTTGTTTGGGCAGGGCCAGGTCAGTTATTTGATTCTCTGGTATTAACCAGCCAAGTGGCTTCTGATAAATTTGCATCCCAATGCTTCTATGTTCCAGCACTTATTGCTTTCAGTAGTCTTTAACAGTCCATTGTATCCTTCAGTGTTTTCAGAAGCTGGTTCATGATAGGGAATGTAGTACATACAATCCCGTTTGGTGAAATGCTGGAACAGGTTGCCCAGAGAGGTGGTAGATGCCCTATCCCTGGAAACATTCAAGGTCAGGTCAGACAGGGCTCTGAGCAACCTGATCTAGTTGAAGATGTCCCTGCCCATTGCAGGGGGGTTGGACTAGATGACCTTTCAAGGTCCCTTCCAACCCAAACTATTCTATGAAACTATGATCAATGACGTGTTTCTTGGCCCAGGTGCTCATGAAGTTGCTTTGGAAATGAGTCCTGTTGTCTGACTCAATTCTTTCTGGGGTGCTGTGCTGTCACAGAACTTGCTTTACAAGGATCAGGATGGTGTTTCAAGCAGTGATATTAGTTACAGGGTGTTTTGAACCCTCCGCTGATCACCTCCACCATGGTAATCATGCAGTGCTTGCCTTGGTGGATTCATGGCAGTGTGATATAATTGATCTTCCAGGCCTCCTCATATTGATATTGTAGCCACTGTTCCCTATACCAGAGGCTTTACTTGGCTTGCTTGATTATGGTGCATGTTTTGCTTTCATGGAAAACCTGTGTGATAGCTTCAGTGTTCAGGCCCATCCCTGAATGTGTACGTTGCATTTCTTCCTAGATGTGCAGATGTTGCATGGACCCACTGAGCTACAAATACCGCATCCTTATACTACCAATCCAGGTCCATCTGAGCCACTTCAATTTTACAACCTTGTCTACCTGTTTGTTGTTTCAATGTTCTTCAGTAGCCCAGTTCTTAGGCACATGAGCATCTACACGACATACCTTTACAGCAAGGTTCTCTACCTGGGCAGCAATGTCCTGCCACAATGCATCAGCCCAGATAGGTTTACCTCTGTGCTGCCAATTGGTCATCTTCTACTGCTGTAGCCAACCTCATAGTACATTTCGCACCATCCATGAGTCAGTAGAGAGATAGAATACTGCCCACTTTTCTTGTTCAGTAATCTCTAGGGCCTGTTGAATGGCTTTCACTTCTGCCCACTGACTCAACTCACCTTCTCCTTTGATGGCCATTACTGAAACTTGATGGGACGAATACCATGACTGGTGTGCTATCACCAACTACCAATGGTGACAGGCTTTCCAGAAGGGACAGGCAAGGAAGGAGGGGTGGAGGGGTTGTCCTCTATGTCAAGAAATTGATAGATTGTGAAAAGCTGTCTTTGAAGAATAGCCATGGGCAAGTTGAAAGCTTATGGGTAAGAATTAGAGACCAAAGCAAGAAAGGGAACCCTATGGTTGGTGTTTACTACAGGCCGCTCCATCAAGAGGAGCCTATTAATGAAGCCTTCTTGCTCCAGCTACAGGAGGCATCGTGTTTGCAGGCTTTTGTCCTGCTGGGGGATTTCAACCACCCCGACATCTGCCAGAGAAGTATCACAGCGAGCTGAAGGCAGTCCAGGAGACTCCTGGAGTACATCAAGAATAACTTCGTAGGCCAGGTAATAGACAGCCCTACCAGATGGGATGCAATGGTCTTGATGGTCACCAACAAACATGAGTTGATTGGTGACATCAGGATTGGAGGCAGCCTGGGCTACAGTGATCATATGCTGGTAGAGTTCGCAGTCCTGAGGTATATGGGTCAGGCAAAGAGTAAAGTCAAGACCCCGAACTTTAGGAAAGCAAACTTCCAGCTGTTCAAAGAGTTATTCAATAGGACCTGATGTGAAACTGCACACACACAGAGGCATTCCAAGTATCCCAAAATGTCTCGAGACATCAATCTTTTCCAGTCTCTGACAGCTGGTCAAACTAAAGAACAAGAAGGAAATGGACAGGCAGTGGAAGCAGGGTGTAGCAGGCTGAATTTGATAAACCAGGCAGAAACACTAATTTAGTGTAGTGGTTTCGATTTGAAAATATGGATTACTTACTGATTTCTTTTGTGTGAGATAAAAATTAGGAGAAAACAAAGCAGGCACAAAACTTACAGAATATAAAGAAGTTTATTAACAGACTTGAAAGAAAAGAGGAAAAAAAGGGAAAAAAAAACCTGCTGTGGTTTAAAACATCTCTTCCATGAAAACTCACAGTTTCGTTACACTGCAAGACATGGACCATTACATGGGGTTATTAATCTTTTTAAGGATGAATTATTTTGGCTTAAACGCAAAGGTTTTTTTTGCCTCCAGTCTTTAAAAAAAACCCCCTCTTTCTCTTGGCTTTTAAAAACTGGCACAGGCACTCTTCTCGACTTTTGCAAGCCACACGTGAACTGTCCATCCCCCCATGCACTTTAAATGGGTTAAAGAGACAGTCATGATATTACAGTCTTTACCACGGCATTGCAAGAAGTATTTTAAGCTGCACGCGGGAAGCGCGGCACCGCCCTCCGTCTTCTTCCGATGCCATCTTTAGAGGCTCTGGAGCTTCGTCTCACGTGATCAACTTCTTCTTTTTTTCTCTGCCTCTGAAGTCGCTATGTTACCGTTCAGAGTCCACGGTGAGGAGAGCCCCCTGCTCTCCCTGCGCCACTAACTGCCCAGTATTCGCTTCAGTTCGGCGTGAAGTATGCTGGCTGTTGGCTGGAAGCTCCCGCCGGCTTCTTAAGAAAACTGCGTCGGACGGCTTCATAGTTCCCCCTCCCAGGGACCCAGGGTCCGTGCTGCGGCATTGGGAGTGGGGGAGGGCAGGAGAGGCAGGGGCGCCCGGCCCGGCGGGGCCCTGGGCTCTGAGGCCCCCCCCTCTGTCCCGTCCTAGCACCGAGCTGGAACGGAAAAACCCCCAAATCCCGCCTTTCCACGCGGTTTAAAGATGTGAAATTGAGAGAAGCGTAATTGGTTTAACAGGCTGTCCGTCAATTCAGGTCAACCCACTACACAGGGACAGGTATCCTCGGAAGAGTACAGGAACATTTCCCAGTCGTGTAGGGATGGGGTCAGGATGGTCAAGGTGCGGCTGAAATTGTCAAGGGACACAAAGAATAATAAGGGCTTCTACAGGTATATCAGCCAGAAAAGGAAGGCCAAAGTGTACCCCCTCTGACGAACATGACTCGCAAACTGGTAACAATGGACAAGGAAAGCCTGAGGTACTCAATAAATTTTTGCCTGTCCTGGATTGCAGTGTATTCTATTACCATCCTCATGAGCTGTTGAAACCATGTGGGGCAGTGTTTCCTTGCCTCCTCCCTTCGGACTATTTTCTGTTAATGGCCCATCAATGCCCTGCAGCATGACTCATCATCCCATTGTGAGACGCTCCACCCAGAGGGAGGAACCAAGCATTCCATCCTGGATATAATCTGAGATTCCAAACACCACAGACACCCCTTTTCCACTGGATTCCCAGAGTACAGAAGCTACATAGCCACCACTGGACCTTCCAAGGAAGAGCGGACCCTTCTACAGGACCACCGCTTCGACAGAACCACATCCACCACTTCAGGAGGACTGCAGCCACCATTTTATCGGACTGCTACTGCCACCCTGACTAACAGGGTGTCAGGTTGTATCCTGACTCCGTCAGTTTAAACCGGTGTTTTCTGCCTTTATTTTATTTTTTTTAAAATTTCCCCATTAAATTGTTATTCTGACTTGGTGCCTCCCACTAGTTTGTTTTCAAACTAGCACATATTTTGGCGCCCAGTGTGGGGCTTGACCTGAGAGAAAGTCAGAATTACAAATTGGTATTAACAGAAACCTATTCACCATGGTGCTCAGCTTGTCTATATGGGTACTGTATCTTGCTCTCTATATTTTTCCTCACATGGGGAACTACCCGCCTGTTGTATTGCTCCTGTTGAAACCAGGGAATGGTATGAGAATTGCTTTATTGGTTTATGATGTTTATAGCATAATAACCTGCAAGGCAATGAATACCATTCGGAATATATATATACTGTTTTTTCGTCAGGAACATGGAGAAGACGTGAGGAAGTGGGATGGAAAACCCACTTCCTCCTTAGCAGCCCAGGTACGTAAGCTAAAAAGAGGGACAACTACCACAAGAAGCTCATCTAGAGTCAACGCTGCTCCGGTCTCTCGCGCACAGAACTCCAGACTGTATAGGAGTGATAATATGACTGATTCTCTTGAAGGGACCTCAGGAGCATATTCACCGGAGGGGAGCAACATGTACCAAGACCAGGAATAGAGGGGCCCTGCCTCTAGCCAGGTAGAGGAAAGGGACAATCGGGTCTTTTGGACTGTGTGGATCCGATGGCCTGGCACGTCTGACCCACAAAAATATATGGCTTTGGTTGACACCGGCGCTCAATGTACTCTGATGCCATCAAGGGATATGGGAGCGGAACCCATTTCTATTTCTGGGGTGACAGGAGGATCCCAGCAGCTGACTGTACTGGAAGCTGAAGTGATGGTCAATACCCAAGGGTCCATCAATCGAACTGATCCCACCCAGTCTCACCCCTTGCACACAGTGGATGGAGATAGAGTCCTTGTGGTACACGTGAGAGGTATTTTAGGAAAGACTGTTTGGATTAATCCCACCTCAGGCAAAGGCAAACCCATCTGTGGGATTGTCTTTGCTCAAGGACCTGGTTACACTTGGTGGGTAATGCAGAAAGATGGGGAAACCCATTGTGTACCACAAGGAGACCTAATCTTAACTGAGAACTGTGTGTAGGGTTTCATTGTATATATATATGTGTGTGTGTCTAGAGTTTAAGGAAGGTATTGATTTGGGATGATGTCGATGGTAATAGAATAAGGGGTGGATAATGTCCTGGGTTGCAGTGTATTCTATTACCATCCTCATGAGCTGTTGAAACCAGGTGGGGCAGTGTTTCCTTGCCTCCTCCCTCCGGACTATCTTCTGTTAATGAGCCCATCAACGCCTTGCCTCATCATCCCATTGTGAGACGCTCCACCCAGAAGGAGGAACCAAGCATTCCATCCTGGATATAATCTGAGATTCCAAACACTGCAGACACCCCTTTTCCACTGGATTCCCAGAGTACAGGAGCTACATAGCCACCACTGGACCTTCCGAGGAAGAGCAGACCCTTCTACAGGACCACCGCTTCGACAGAACCACATCCACCACTTCAGGAGGACTGTAGTCACCATTTTATCGGACTGCTACTGCCACCCTGACTAACAGAGTATCAGGTTGTATCCTGACTCCGTCAGTTTAAACCAGTGTTTTCTGCCTTTATTTTTTTTTAATTTCCCTTTTAAATTGTTATTCTGACTTGGTGCCTCCCACTGGTTTGTTTTCAGACTAGTACACATACTTACCAGGAATTTGTGTTAATTATTCCCAGCAGTATGTTCACAGTGCAGCTATGGTTTTGGGATTATGGCTAGAGTACAGGAGCTCTTGGAGTCTAACAGAGAAAATGGCCTGTTCTATAAAAGGCTGAAGAACAGAATGCATATTTTTTCTTCCTCAAAAGAGAATGCATTTTTTTCTTCCTCTGAATTTGACTTGCAGTATCTACTTTGTACTTCAGTCACATGATATGTCAGATGAGAAATACAGGATATGTGTTTCAGATTTCATAGAATTGTATAATACTAGGTACCTCAAGGATCTTCTGGTCCGACCTTTCTTTGCAAAAGCAAGGTCTAGACCAGATGGCCCAGCACCCTGTCCCACCAAATTGTAAAAGTGTCCAATGTTGGAGAAGCCACCACTTCCCTGGGGAGATTATTCCAATAGCTGATTGTTCTCACTGCGAAAAATTTTCTTCTTGTGTCCTATCAGAATCTCTCCAGGAGTTACTTCTATCAATTTTCCCTTGTCTTTTACATGTAACGCCTTGTAAAAAGAGTCTCCATCTTCTTTGTAGTCATTCTTTAAATACTGGAACATGGTGATAAGGTGTCCCCTAAGCCTTCTCTTCTCAGGGCTGAACCAACCCAGTTGTCTCAACCTTTCCTCATATGGCAGGCTTCCCACTCCTTTGATCATCTTTATGTCCCTTTTGTGGACCCTCTCTGTCTTGTCCACATCTTTTGTGTAGCAGGGACTAAAACTGGACACAGTATTCCTGGCGTGGCACTGAGTAGAGTGGGATAATGACTTCATCATCTCTGCTGGTTGATGCAAGCCAGCATTCTGTTGGCTTTCTTTGCCACAGCAGCACACTGTTCACTCATATTGAGCTTTTTGTCCACCAGAATCCCCAGGTCCCTTCCCACAGAGCTGCTCTCCAGCCAGGTAGATCTCAGCCTGTGCTGCACTCCTGGATTATGTTTTCCCAGGTGCAAGACCTTACACTTGTCCTTGTTGAACTTCATAAGGTTCTTGTCAGTCCACTCTTTCAGCCTATACAGGTCTTCACGCAGGGTGGATCTCCCTTACGAGGTGTCTACTTCCCCACTCAGTTTGGTATCATTGGCAAACACTTGATCCCATCATTATCCAGATCACTTAGGAAGATATTAAACAGCATTGGGCCCAATATCGATTCCTGAGGGACCCCACTTGTGACAGGTTGCCAGTTTGAAAAGGAACTATTTACCACAACCCTCTGGGTGTGGCCTGCCAGCCAGTTCCCCACCCACCACACAGACAACTTGTCTAGACCATAATGCATCAATTTCTCTAAAAAGTCTGCATGAAACTGTATCAAAAGCCTCGGAGGAATCCAGGTAGATGGCATCCACTGCTCATCCCATATCAACCGAGCGGGTTACTTTGTCATAGAAGATGATCAGGTTTGTCAAACACGATTTGCCCCTGGTGAATCCGTGCTAGTTTTCCCAATCCCGTGCTTCATCTGAGTTGTGATAGCCCCCAGGAGGATTCGTTCCATAACTTCCTCAGGGACTGAAGTAAGACTGATGGGCCTATAATTTCCTGGATCCTCCTTTAAGCCCTTCTTGTAGATGGGGGTGACAGCCCTCTTCCAGTTTTCTGGCACATTCCCTGATCTCCACGAGTTCTCAAATATCATAAAGAGTGGCCTCACAATGATATCAGACATCTTTAACACCCTCGGGTGGATATTTGCAGAGCTCATCGATTTGCAGGGGCCAAGCTCCTGTAATAGTTCATATGCCAACTCTTCCTTCACTGATTCTGGGTCTGTGTTTGCATCAGCCTAGACTTTTGTTCCCAGGTCCTGGGGCTGCACAGTGCTGTTAAAGACAGAGATGAAGAAAGTGTTGAGAACCTCTGCCTTTTCAGCATTGTTGGTAACTAATTCACATCTCCTGTTTAACAGTGGACCAGTATTTTCTGTTTCTGCTTGTTGGTTATGTATCTGAAGAACCCTTTCTTGTGATTTTTGACATCTCTGGCTGATTTCAATTCTAACTGCATCTCTACTCACCCTGGCGATGCTCTTGTAATTCTCAACATGTATATGCCTGCTTTTCTATCTCTGGTATCCTTCACTTTTGGTTTTGAGCAGACTCAGAAGCTTGCAGTTAAGCTAAGAGTCTCTTTCTCTGCCTACTTCCCTTACTTTTAAAGGGGATGAACTGTCTTTGTGCTTCCAGGAGAGTGTTCCTGAAAAACTCCGAGCACTCGCTGGCTCCTTTATCCTCCATGGAAGCTTCCCACAGAATCCCTCCCAAATGAGCTCTGAGTGAGCTGAAGTTTGCTCTTCTAAAATCTAAAACCTTTGTCTTAGTACTAACCTTCAGCATGCTTAGCTGGATCCCAAACTTCATAACATTGTGATCACTGCAGCCAAGGCTATGACCTCATTCCTGGTTGGCACATCCAACATTTGTATGAGGAAGCAGTTCTCTATGTATTCCAGGAATTTGATGGATGGCATGTGAGCTGCTGTATTGTTCTTCCAACAAATGTCAGGATAGTTGAAGTCATCCATAAAAACCAGGTTCTGTTGGGCCAAAGCTTGCTTAAGTGACCCAACTATTGCTTTGGTCTTAGCATCTTGGTTTGGAGGTCAGTAATAGATGTCTACTGTAAGATCATCCATTGGAGACAACTTCTCTAATCTTGACTCAGAGGCATTTGATAAGGCTTCCACAGTCATTGTAGTTGACTTTTATACATTCAAGGTTCTCCTTAATATAGAGCACGACTCCTCTTCCTCCCTGCCTGTCTTTACGAAACAGCCTATAGCCATCCATTGTTAATCTCCAGTCATGTAAGTTGTCCCATCATGTTTCAGTTATTCCTATGATATCATAACTTTCTAACTGGATGCAGAGCTCCAGTTCCTCCTGTTTGTTCCCCAGGCTGTGTGCATTGGTATACATACATTTGAGGTGGTTGGTCTTCTGGTTCTCATCTTGGGAGGCAGCTAGACAGGTGGAGCCCATTCCTCCCTAATAGGCTATAGTCATTGAAGAATGTCCTGTAATAAAAGTCAAAACCTTCACAACGGCACCAGCCACAAAGCTAGAAGTTGATTTGAATTATACATCTATTTCTGTCTGTAATCGTAAAATGGAGGAAAAGATAACTTGGGCACCAATACTTTTTGCATGCACCCCCAGGACTCTGTAGTCTTCCCCCATTCTGCCCAGGTTCTGGCTTGCAGTGTTAAGCTATAGTGTTAGCTATGTGTCTTGGTTTAAGACAATTTAAAGTTGGACACTAAAATGAGTTATCTCCCCTAAGTTTCAACCAATCCCTTTCCACTAATAAGGAAAAACAAAATATGAGTAGATATGAGTGAAAACATAACAGTTTGCTAACAAGCAAAACAGCAAAGGGAAAATGGCATCAGCTCTCTCCCCCAGGATGGTGTGCTCCAGTCTACTGTGTGGTCTGGGAGACAAAGGGAAAAAGATGGTGGACAAAAAAAAACCCTTCCGGGAAGGTAGGACCTTACGGAGCAGTTCTAGTGGCAGGTGAAGAATTGCCGGAGTGTGTGGAGTCAGCTCCGCCGCTCGCTGCTTCCTCCTGCTGCCTGCTGGACTCCGCCGGTGTTGGTGCTGCTGTCATACATGCTGCGGGTGTGTTGGGGGGAGAAGAACTGGTCTGTCAGCACGGACACAGGGTGGCCTGGCCCCAGGGACTGACTCAAGCTTTGCACTGCCAATAGGGTTTGCAAAATTCACTCTGAAACAGTTTCTAATTGCAAAATACAGTTTTTCCGAGTTGCTACTGTTGCAAGCCCAGATACCTGCCCGAAACAACCCCCTCCAAAGCAGAGCCTCTGCCTTCAAAAGCCACCAGGCAAAAGAGGAAGTCGGCTTGGGTGCCTTGACCTTTTAAAGGGACCGGCACTGCCTGACTGCCCTGCAATTCCGGTTCTGGTTGCACCACCGGGCCTTAAACAGTAACAATTCTTGGGCACAGATAGATATGGAATACAATAACATTTTGGGTTACCTAGGACATTATGCTCATCTGGTATTTGGGCCCTACATTACTGTTCTCTCAGTACCCCAAGCACCATCTCATGAAGACAGTCAGCAATTACACCTTTACCCTTTTCCCCTCAGAGAGATAATTGAGGAGGTACACTAGGAAGCTTAGCTGCCTACCAGGGTAAAACCCCAATCCATCTGTCTATCCCTCAAATTCATCTCCCTCCAATTCAGATGCAAGAATGTGATAGGAGACTGTGTAAAAGGCCTTACAGATGTCCAGATATTTGATATCCGTAGCTCTTCCTTTGTCCGCTGATGCAGTCACTCCATCATATAAGGGTACTAGATGAGTCAGTCATGATTTGTCCTTGGTGAAGCCATGTTGGCTGTCTAATCACTTCCCTGACTTCTATATGGCTTCAGCCTAACTTCCAGGAAGATCTGTTCCATTATCTTTCCAGGCCCAGAGGTGAGGCTAACAGGTCTGTAGTTCCCAGAGTCCTATTTTTTAACCTTTTTAAAAATGGGTGAAATGTTTCCCTTTTTCCAGTCACCTGGGACTTCACCTGACTGCCAGGACATTTCAAATATCAAGGACAGCGTCTTTGCAACTACATCTGCCAGTTCCCTCAGAACTCTGGGAAGCATCTTGTGTGTTCAAGTTCCTTAGGTGGTCTCAAACTTGATCTTCTCTTACAGTTGGAGGGACTGCATCCCCCCAGTCTCTGCCTTGAGATGAGATGCATCCACTCGAGAGGTATGGGAAGAGAGATTACCATCGAAGGCTGAGGCAATGTACTAGTTTGAAAACAAACTAGTGAGAGGCACCAAGTCAGAATAACAATTTAATGGGGAAATTAGGAAAAAAAAAAAGAAAAAACAGGCAGAAAACACTGGTTTAAACTGACGGAGTCAGGATATAACCTGACACCCTGTTAGTCAGGGTGGCGGTAGCAGTCTGATAAGATGGTGGCTGCAGTCCTCCTGAAGTGATGGATGTGGTTCGGTCAAAGCAGTGATCCTGTAGAAGGGTCTGCTCTTCCTCAGAAAGGTCCAGTGGTGGCTAAGTAGCTCTTGAACTCTGGGAATCCAGTGGAAAAGGGGTGTCTGCGGTGTTTGGAATCTCAGATTATATCTAGGATGGAATGCTTGGTTCCTCCTTCTGGGTGGAGCATCTCACAATGGGATGATGAGTCATGAGGCAAGNNNNTAACAGCACTTAAACTTACGAATTAACCTTAACATTACTTAAACTTTACAGAACTTAACCTTATCACTTAAATTTTACAGAACTTAAACTTAACAGAACTTAAAATTAACATCACTTAAACTTAACTTTGCTTAAACTTAACAACACTTCAACTTAACAGAAATTAAACTTAACAGCACTTAAACTTAACAGCACTTAACAGAACTGAAACTTAACAGCACTTAACCTTAACAGTACTTAACACATAACAGCATGTAATAGAAAATTTAACTTAAACTACTTAGCAATGTATCATATAGAATTTACTATAACACAATAGTAACTTACTTACAGGCTAAATAACAAATCTAACATCCTCCTCAGTGGTCTGAGGGAGTACGGCGCGAACCCAAGTAGCAGCGCCGGGTGGAGGAATTTCCGCCACTCCTGTGGTTTCAAGCTCCCCCCGCACCGCCGCGACATGAGGCAGAAGCCGCGCAACCCTGCGGGGCAGTGCGGGGTACAGGGGTTTCCACTGATCTCGCGACCTTGAGATCCCCCCGCTTTGTCCGGGGATGAACCACTGGCGGGGGAGGCGCCGCCGCTGGGATCCCTGCTAAGTCCGCTGCTACGGGATCTCCCTGCTCTGCCTGGGGACGCACCGCTGCTGGGGGAGGTGCCGCCGCCGCGGCGGCGTCCGCTGGCGCTGCCGCGGTATCAGGCCCCCTCCGCCCCACCTGGGGAGAATCCGAAACTGCTGCCGGGTGGGGCGAGGCGGCGCCAGCCGCTGGGGGATCAGCCGCTGGAGGCTCGCGGGCTGCCAAGGCTCTCTCCTCCTCCTGTAAAGCCTCCATAACCACCCGCCAGGGAGGCAGCAGCTCAGCCACTGTCATGTCACCCTGGGTGGCTAAATTCCATAAGTCCGCCCACCATGTCCCAAAGGTCAACAGTAAAGGCATCTTCGGAGGTCACTTCAGGATAATGGGCAGTAGTCCACGCTAAAAGGCGCTCAAGCAACTGAGGGGTGTAAGGCTTCTCACAGGCGTCCAGCAGCCAGGTCAAAGAATCAAGTACAAACTGCTGTTCATCAAGGGAAGTCTGATCACCCATATTTAAATCAATCCCGTCCGGGACTGTGCGCGTTAGGCTACTCACGGCTCACCTGAAAAAACCATCAGGGATTAGACGTCGGCCGGCTTTTTCCACTTCCGTCCCAAGTGGATTGTAGTCCGTGGTGCTCATACTGCCGGAGGCTATCTAGCCAATCATTGCCACGATTTAAATAATATACAAACACGGGGCACCATTTGCAGTAATCACGCAAGGGCATGAACTTTGCACACAAGATGGAGAAGTGCAAAGCCGTTTATTGCGCAGTGAAAATTCCCTAAATACTAGCACACAAACAGGATATAACATCATATAAACAGGAAAGATGTTCACCACAGTGTCCCCCAATCACCTGGGGTATTGCATAGATGTTACCTATTATAGTAACAGGCAAACAATACCCTATAAGGCCACAAACTACAATTGTCACTTCCCATAGGTCCAACACTGTCCACAAACCCACAATCCTCTCTCAGCCCATCCTCGGTGACCTGGATGCACTCCCAGGGTCACCTCCGGGCCAAGGAAAGAGGCTCTCTCTCTGGCCCTCAGGGCCTATCTCTCTACCACCACATAGTGTACCGCAACAATTCTTCCTTTTGTTTTTATTAGCATAGTTTTGCTTATGGCATTATCAGCCATTTGTCATAGATAGCGCAGTAGATAAGAAGTACACTCTTAAAAATGCAAAGGTGACTAAGACAAGGCATCAGGACAAAGCTAAGGCATTGAAAGGATCAGATCTCTTGTGGAGGATCCAAGTTCTGCAGATCCAGTGCCCACAACCACCCATCAAGCATAACACAGTCTTTCTCAAGTGATCGTGTTGGCCACCTCCTAAGCACTAGCGCTCAGAGGCAACATGGACCAGGATGTCAGAAGGTCTCAGGATCTAGCTGTATCATCTTCAGCTGATGATGGTCTCTTCTCCAGGAACGGGCGGACGTTCCTCGCTGGTATCCACCTCGGGCCAGCATCTGTGGAGATACAAGCATAACCTCTTCCCCATGTAATGAGGGGAACCAGCCCTAGAATTAGACGGCTTTCAGGATCTTTAAACATAACTTTGGGTCTCTGCAGCGAATCCTGTGACATGGTGTCATGGGGTGCAAAATGCTTAAGAATGGGAGGCACAGTGTTATCAGCAAAGTGGTTTAGAAAGTTAAACACATAAAGAGCTTTGTTTAAATGCTCCTGGGGAGTATAACCCTGAACTCCCCCTTTCTGTTGTAACAAAAGGCGCTTAAGCGTAGCATGAGCATATTCCCAGCAAGGGACGAACTTAGTTAATAGCTCCAACCACTTTCTGCAGGTCATGTAACGTGCTGACTGAAGTCAGAAGTTTCACTTGTTGAGGCCAAATGGATTGCTCTGTAATTCACCGACCTAAATATTGCCAAGGAGGGTTTCTCTGTATCTTTTCTGGTGCCACCTGCAAACCAGCAGCTGTTATAGCTTCTGTGGTAAGGGCTAAGGCTTTCTGCATAACCTCAAGGTGTGGAGCTGCCACAAGGATATCATCCATGTAATGATAAATGAGAGCATCAGGCACCTGTCTATGCACAGGGCTCAGTACTCGTGCCACAAACCACTGGCAGGTGGCTGGGCTGTTTTTACAACCCTGCGGCAGGACGGTCCAATGAAACCGTCGCAGAGGCTCCTGAACATTGAGGCTAGGCACAGAGAAAGCAAATTTTGGAGCATCGTCAGGATGCTGATTTACCAAAATTTGGGCATAGATCTAGTATCGATACCCAACTAGGACGGACAAAGACTCTCTAACTCGTCAGGGTTAGAAAGCATATGTTTATTCGGTGCCGGGCAGCCGTGTGGGATAGTTCCCTAATATGCAGAGCCAAATCACAAGGCAATACAGAGTCTATTTATCTACAAAAAGTTTTAAATATTCAAAGCACAAATACATATCGATAACATAAACACCTCCCATTCTCCGCTTCGTATGGAAATTAGCTAAAAAGCCATTAAGCATGCGTAGTTGGCCCTTTGAAATAGGTCTGGGGTCTTTATTAGGGGAGGGGTCCTCCCTTTGATGAAGTAAACTCTTCCTNTTCCTTCTCTGTGGGAGTGTAGTTGGCTTCAGACCCTCTGTAGCTTTGGCTCCAGAATCCCAGTGGTCGACCCCAAGTCTCACCAGGCACCTTCTACCAAAGGCTCCAGGACAGACCATTGTTCCCCGCTGCAGAGTAGAGCACGTTCTTCACTTCTGGTCCTGTCCGGACTGGGCCAAGGGCTACCGCATGAGCAATTTCCTGCTTGATCTGGGCAAAGGCTTGCTGCTGTTCAGGGCCCCAGTGTAAATTGTTCTTCTTGCGAGTAACCAGTTAGAAAGGGCTCACGATCTGGCTGTACTCGGGAATGTGCATTCTCCAGAAACCTATGGCACCTAGGAAAGCTTGTGTTTCCTTTTTAAGCGGACGCTGCACCACACCAAGTAGTGTTCTGTTTCACAGCATGGCGTACACAGTGCAGGTCATAGAGAAAAAAGAAAATAGAACTGACAAGAAGATTATGCCTTCCTTAACATCCAGAGAGAATGCAATATTTTCAAAAACTGCTGTGCCTGGACTGAAAGGCTGGAAGAAGCAACTCTCTCCTCTTCCCACCGGGGGCTGGGTGCGATTCCTGAGGAGATCCCAGACGTAGCAGCCCAGACTAGGACAGCCAAACAAAACTGAGTATATATTCCGAATGGTATTCATCGCCTTGCAGGTTATTATGCTATAGACATCATAAACCAATAAAGCAATTCTCATACCATTCCCTGATTTCAACAGGAGCAATACAACAGGCAGGTAGTTCATCATGTGAGGAAAAATATAGAGAGCAAGATACAGTACCCATATAGACAAGCTGAGCACCATGGTGGATAGGTTTCTATTAATACAAAACTGTAATTCTGACTTTCTCTCAGGTCAAGCCCCACACTGGGCGCCAAAATATGTGCTAGTTTGAAAACAAACCAGTGGGAGGCACCAAGTCAGAATAACAATTTAATGGGGAAATTAAAAAGAAAAATAAAGGCAGAAAACACTGGTTTAAACTGACGGAGTCAGGATACAACCTGACACCCTGTTAGTCAGGGTGGCGGTAGCAGTCCGATAAGATGGTGGCTGCAGTCCTCCTGAAGTGGTGGATGTGGTTCTTTTGAAGCAATGGTCCTGTAGAAGGGTCTGCTCTTCCTCGGAAAGGTCCAGCGGTGGCTGTGTAGCTCCTGTCCTCTGGGAATCCAGTGGAAAGATTGTCTGTGGTGTTTGGAATCTCAGATTATATCCAGGATGGAATGCTTGGTTCCTCCTTCTGGGTGGAGCATCTCACAATGAGATGATGAGTCATGCGGCAAGGCGTTGATGGGCTCATTAACAGAAGATAGTCCGGAGGGAGTTATCTATGAGTCATGCGGCAGGGCATTGATGGGCCATTAACAGAAAGATAGTCCTGAGGGAGGAGGCAAGGAAACACTGCCCCATCTGGTTTCAACAGCTCATGAGGATGGTAATAAAATACACTGCAACCCAGGACACTATGTTCCTGGATTATCTTCCCAGAGCAATGTTGCCCACAATAACTTCCTCTCTCTAAACAGCTCTCTCTTCCCTAACTCACTGAAAACATACTACAGGAATTTTATAGGAACATGTCCTGAGGCAGGCTCTACACATTTTCATCTTTAAAAGAGCCCTCCCTCTACCACCCCACTCCTCCAACTAAGAACATTATTGAATTGCAGCAAGGCGTCTAAATTTGAAATCCTTTATGTTCATTCTTATTTTAAAGTTTTGTGCAGTACATGCGGTATAAATACAAAGGAGATTCTCTCTTTGTCTTGAAGAATGAAATATCTCCATTTCTTGAGAGACAAACATAATCCTAGTTTGGTACCTCAAGAGTGATTGTCATGTGAAAAAGGGAGATTTCCTCAACCCTTAGTGTGGGGAGATTTACTTGACCCTTAATATTTAATTTGTCTGTCAGTGCCCCAGGAAAGCTGAGACCCTTGTGCCCGACCAGTCTGTCAGCATCCTCTTATGGGGACCCTTCACTGAACAGTCCTGCTGGATTGGAGGGCAGTTCAACTGATTTATTCAGGGAAATATGCCAACAGCATAAGGGAGACCCCTCAGTGGGTCTTCCCACTTTATGACCCTTCAGTGGGCCTTCCATTGTATTCGAGTATGTTCCCCGCTGCCGGCAATTGCCAGCACCCATGAAGGACTCACACTAACAGTTTATGGAATAACACTCTTTATTAATAGAAAATTGTGACAGGTTAAGGTTCGAGGATTGTCAGTGATAGTTTCTGACTGCAAAAACATATTCAAAGCAAC